>CM077205.1:746265-773765 GCA_039654625.1 Rhinogobio ventralis | reverse complement strand
ATAATAAATCCTGAAGGGCACACATTTGAGCTTCCATTTTTTGTATTCAATATTTTTAATAAATTAAAAATAAAATATATTTTAAGCAGAGTAGGCTATATATTACAAGCAGAATGATGAATATTTATTTTCTGCTGTCACGATTTCCCTGTGCATGGGGGAGAAGGACCAAGCCCAGCCTTATGCTGCATTCCAGGCAGGTTTTTGGAACGCGGCATAAGTTTGATATTGCATCAGAGGTAAACTTAGCACTTTAATGAACAGTGTTAAAAGTAATAATTAAAAACTATACCATTTGAACTATTTTGGATTTGTTCAAAATATTGTGGGTGTATTGTACTGTATTGCAAGATCAGTATCGTGTATTAAACTCAATTGTGAGATGAGTGAATTATTACATGCCTGAAATCTGCTGTTTTGAAGAGGAATTTGCTCGACTGCATTTGTAAGAAAATTAAGCTGAGAAATCGTAACAGACACGTATGCATTTGTATGGACTAGATTGGTATTTGTTCAAAGGTTACATGCAATTTGTAGGATGGTTTGTATTTATTTGTGAAATATGATGTACGCTCACTCATTTATTTGCGTTTTCGCTCAATCTGACCTTTGTATTTGCACATCGCTTTCTGTTTGTTTGTGAGTCGAGTTTCCTTTGCAAAGCAGATCGTGTTTGTTTGCAAAATGCTGGATTTGTTTTGTTTAATTATGGCACAAAATTCACTCCATAAAAACGCAGCAGCTAGACACTCTCACACACACACACACACACACTCACAGACTCACTCACACATACATTCTACCATCTTAAAAATATATCTAAATTACGGCATATGCTCTCAATGCAAAATGCTGAACAGTTAGTTCATGCGTTCATGAGCTCAAGGCTAGATTATTGTAATGCTCTACTGGGTGGTTGCCCTGCATGCTTAATAAACAAACTGCAGCTGGTCCAAAACGCAGCAGCTAGACACTCTCACACACACACACAGTCAACGCTGCATTAGAATGTATAACTTTAAATTGAGTGTATAAAGCTAAAGTCAGAGGCAGGGAAGCAGAGACGCGTGACCCTTCAAACACTCACTAATCCAACAAAACCTGTGAACACACGCCAGCCGCTCCGCTGACCTCAGCAAATACTGGAACAAACACAGTCAAGGCCTGTGAGATCAGACTGAAACGTGTTATAAAACTCTCTCTCACACACACACACACACACACACACACACAAACTAGAATAGCAGCTTCATCTGGAATGATTTTTATTTCAGTTTGACATCCCAGTGAAAGTGAAAGATGACTAACTACATCAGCTGGTTGTGCAGAACTAGTGAAACCAGCCTGTGATCATGATGACAGCCTGTGAACCATCTGACAGATAAACACACACACACACACACACACACACACACACAGCCTGTGATCATGATGACAGCCTTTGGACCATCTGACAGACAAAAGAGCATGAAGTCATGATAATATGGTATTCTTTGATGCTGAATGAATAGATAGGGTACATATCAGTGTATGTGTGTGTGGAGACCTCGAGGAAGAGTTTCTGTGTCAAGACATAGGAAGTAAAAATGACAACAATGAGCCTGAAGTCAGCAACCACGTGACAGGACAACAAACACACACACACACACACACACTGCAAAACAGACCGTTAACTAGTTTAAAAACTCAGAACGGAAACAATACAAGATAAACACTATAACCTGCTGAATGCACCTGTAAACATTCATTAACAATAAATAAATCATATTTAACGCTCACCGTTTGAGCGGCGCGTTCTTCTCGCGTTTTCTCCGGTGTCGTGGACGAGCGTCTCGTTTGCATCACGACAGCAGCTGAAGAACGAACCGATAAAAGCGACTCAAGTTCGGTGTGTGAGCTCGCGATGTTCCGAGCGTCGCTGTATCGCGTTGCGTTCCACGCAAACGCCGCCATTCGCGCGCGTGCAACGAGACCCGACGATGATCCGAGCGGAATCTCATGTTCGAGTGCCGGTGAACGGGGACGGGATGAAACGGCGGCTTTGCTCCGGTAAACACGCCAGCGGGGAATCGCGCGGTAATGACGTAATGAGCAGCTCGCGCCGCCGGTTCCGTGAAGTTGCGGCGATCCGCTGAAGTTCAGACGCCGCAGGAACAAAGACGCTCCCGAAACGTTCCTCCGACAGTGAAACATCGTTCGACATGGACGAGAATACGGATAAATATGATCCGCGCGTGCAGACTGTGACGATCCCGCCTCAGCTGATCGGTGATCAGTCCGTGAAGACCCGCCTCCATCCGCCAACCGCGCGAGCTGTTTAACACAACACCGACAATCACTGCGCAATTACGCACTTTATAAACGAACGGAACGTTACGCATCAAGGCGTTCGCGTCGCGCGCGCAGAACGCTTTGCCATGCAATCCGACTATTATCATATGGAAACTGTAAGTTGAGCCAGTGAAAGGTTGTAAAGCAATCCCTGACTGTGCTAATCATAGCAGGCAATCTGCCCAGCAATGACTTGCGTGTGTGTGTGTGTGTGTGTGTGTGTGCAATGCAAACATCAGCGTCTATTCGGAGTAAACTCGTGCATCCTCATCATTCCGCAGACAGATTGAGGATGATTGAGGATGATTATATTAATGGAAAAGTGCCAGTGCAAACATTCATACGTGCCGAAACACATCCGCTGAATCATTACACGTGTGTGACTTTACTTGCGTTTAAAGAGTTCTGATCAATCTTGGAAAAATAAACAGTTGCCTAACTTGAGTCTGTTGCGCTTGTGCTCGCGCTTCAGTGTTTGATTGACGTGTGACGTCACGGAGAGAGGCGGGGCTCCGGGCCGGAACTGAAGCAGATTCGGCGCATCTCACAGAACACCAATGACGGAAATGACTGAAGATGTTTTAAATTATCATCATCATGTTCCCAATAGTCGTCCCAAAATGTTCTTAAGTACCATTCTCAGTTCTTCGAGTGTGAGTCAAATCCTCTGAGTGTGTTAAAGTGATGTTACTATGAGACACTTTCTTCAAGTTATGAATGAAGAAATTTAATTAAAACAATTTAAAACTGTTTTTTGTTTATGGGTAATGGAAATACCTTTGCATGATATACTGTTAAGGAACACGCAAACACTGATGAGAGCGACGGTTAGATGAATATGTTAATATGTGCTTTCCTTTTACAAAATAAACCACAAACCTTCCAGCGTTCATAAAGCATCTGATCACAGAGATGTGGATGTTTGCTCTGAGAGTCAGATCTCCAGTCACGTCACGCTTATTTATATCCCACTTTATACAATACTGCTTTAAAGGCACAACATGTAATTTTATGTCTCTTATTCAGAACAAAGGCGTGTCTTGACTCTTGATTGGGCGGAGCTTTTATTCTGTCAGTCGAGCGCTTCCGCTTCTTCTGCTCGTGTGTGTGTGTGTGGTAACGCAGCGCTGTTTTATCATATCACACACACCTGAGTGTGTTAAAGTGATGTTATAATGCTACTCTGTGCATCCGCTCGGCGCTACTATGAGACACTTGTTCACACTGCAGTGAGCGAGATCATATCAGGCATGGTAAAACATGGTACTCGCGGTAAATCAAGAACACCAGATCTAAACAATAAGACCAACTGTGTTGAGCTGGAGAACAATGATTAGTTTCTGTCCATGAATGATCCAAACAGTTGCTCACCGTCTAATAAAACACATCAGATATTAAAGCGGCTTTATGTTTCCATGGATACTACAAAATAAATCCGGAGGGTAACGCGGGTATGATGTCATTGATAGGCAACGCACGGGCCGTGTCCTGGTTTAAATTGATGATTTCTCTGGATTTAAACTGGATTCTTGGACACATTTGGGATAATGCACACAAGTCAACAAAATATATAACACTGTTCACTGTTTAATCCAAAATTGTGCCTTTTACCATTTGTGTGTGTGTGTGTTTACACAGCAGGTGCCAAAACCTTTACCAAATTTAGTATCATTCCAATGAATTAAAAATATATTTTTTAAAAATTAAATTTTTCTGTCAAAAATGACCGAACAGCACCAGTGCGTTCAATGATCGATGATATACCTTTGGGGTCAGTAATATTTTCTGCTCTCTTCTGCTCATTAATCTGATCATAAATACAGTAAAGCAGTGAGATATGACTCCAGTGTAAAGCAGCTGTTCTCTATGTGAATATATAGTAAAGTGTCATTTATTCCTGTGATCAAAGCTGAATTTATCATCATTACTCCAGTCTTCAGTGTCACATGATCCTTCACACATCATTCAATATGAGGATTTGATGCTCAACAAACATTTATGATTATCAGTAGTTTCATATTTTTGTGAAAACCATCATACAAACAGAAAGTTCAAAAGAACAGCATTTATTTGAATCTTTTGTAGCATATTTTTAGTTTTGTTTTATGAATCTTTGTGAATGAAAGTATTTGTTCTGACAATGATAATCATATTTAAACTGCCTCTTAATCAATAGGTCATTAAAATCACTCCTTATTGTTATAAATGTCTTGCACAAGCAAACCTCTAAAAATTTGGCAAAGTTTAAATCAATAAAACATCAGTCGTCATGCGTCATGAGAACAATGTTATTAAAAGATTATAAGAACATTTATGTGGTTCTACTTCAGCATGAACTAAAGTGAGTGAATCTGCTGAAGCTGGTGTCGATGCTTTACTGACGAGAGCTCGAGCTGGAGTGTGAGGCGTTTCTCCAACATCACCGTCTGCTCGGGTGGAGCTCAGAAGATTATTCATCCACCATCAGGAGTCAACGGAAACCAACTGATGAAGTCACACCCTCCTCACACACACACACTGTGTTATAAGATAGAGAGGGGTTATAAAGGCCAGGAGCTCAGAGACTGATGCTGAAACACACACAGAAACACAATGTGTGTGTGTGTGAGTATGTGAGTGTGTATATGAGTGAGTGTAGTGTGTGTAAGAGTGTGTGAGAGTGAGTGTGTGTGCGAGTATGTGAGTGAGTGTAGAGTGTGTGTGTGTGTGAGTATGTGAGTGAGAGTGAGTGTGTGTGCGAGTATGTGAGTGTGTATGAGTGAGTGTAGAATGTGTGTGTGAGCGAGTATGTGAGTGTGTATGAGTGAGTGTAGAGTGTGTGTGTGAGCGAGTATGTGAGTGTGTATGTGAGTGAGTGTAGAGTGTGTGCGAGTATGTAAGTGTGTATGAGTGTAGAGTGTGTGTAAGAGTGTGTGAGCGTGAGTGTGTGTGCGAGTATGTGAGTGAGTGTAGAGTGTGTGTGTGAGCGAGTATGTGAGTGTGTATGAGTGAGTGTAGAGTGTGTGTGAGCGAGTATGTGAGTGTGTATGACTGAGTGTAGAGTGTGTATGAGTGAGTGTAGAGTGTGTGTAAGAGTGTGTGTAAGAGTATGTGAGTGTGTATGAGTGAGTGTAGTGTGTGTGTGTGAGCGAGTATGTGAGTATGTGAGTGAGTGTAGAGTCTGTGTGAGTGTGTATGAGTGAGTGTAGAGTATGTGAGTGTGTATGTGAGTGAGTGTAGAGTGTGTGAGTGTGTATGAGTGAGTGTAGTGTGTGTGTGAGCAAGTATGTGAGTGTGTATGAGTGAGTGTGTGTGTGTGTGTGTGTGTGTGAGTATGTGAGTGTGTATGAGTGAGTGTAGAGTGTGTGTAAGAGTGTGTGAGTGTGTATGAGTGAGTGTAGAGTGTGTGTGTGAGCGAGTATGTGAGTGTGTATGAGTGAGTGTAGTGTGTGTGTGAGCGAGTATGTGAGTGTGTATGAGTGAGTGTAGTGTGTGTGAGCGAGTATGTGTGTGTATGAGTGTAGTGTGTGTAAGAGTGTGTGAGCGTGAGTGTGTGTGCGAGTATGTGAGTGAGTGTAGAGTGTGTGTGTGAGCGAGTATGTGAGTGTGTATGAGTGAGTGTAGAGTGTGTGTCTGAGCGAGTATGTGAGTGTGTATGAGTGAGTGTAGAGTGTGTGTAAGAGTGTGTGTGCGAGTATGTGAGTGTGTATGAGTGAGTGTAGAGTGTGTGTGAGCGAGTATGTGAGTGTGTATGTGAGTGAGTGTAGAGTGTGTGAGTGTGTATGAGTGAGTGTAGAGTGTGTGTGTGAGCAAGTATGTGAGTGTGTGAGCATGAGTGTGTGTGCGGGTATGTGAGTGTGTATGAGTGAGTGTAGAGTGTGTGTGTGTGTGTGTATGTGAGTGTGTATGTGAGTAAGTGTAGAGTGTGTGTGTGAGCGAGTATGTGAGTGTGTGAGTGTAGAGTGTGTGTAAGAGTGTGTGAGCGTGAGTGTGTGTGCGAGTATGTGAGTGTGTATGAGTGCGTGTGTGAGCGAGTATGTGAGTGTGTATGTGAGTGAGTGTAGAGTGTGTGCGAGTATGCGAGTGTGTATGAGTGTAGAGTGTGTGTAAGAGTGTGTGAGCGTGAGTGTGTGTGCGAATATGTGAGTGAGTGTAGAGTGTGTGTGTGAGCGAGTATGTGAGTGTGTATGAGTGAGTGTAGAGTGTGTGTGTGAGCGAGTATGTGAGTGTGTATGAGTGAGTGTAGAGTGTGTGTGTGTGTGTGTGTGAGTATGTGAGTGTGTATGTGAGTGAATATGTGAGTGTGTATGAGTGAGTGTAGAGTGTGTGTGTGAGCGAGTATGTGAGTGTGTATGAGTGAGTGTAGAGTGTGTGTGTGAGCGAGTATGTGAGTGTGTATGAGTGAGTGTAGAGTGTGTGTGTGTGTGAGTATGTGAGTGTGTATGTGAGTGTGTGTGTGTGAGAAAATATGTGAGTGTGTATGAGTGAGTGTAGAGTGTGTGTGAGCGAGTATGTGAGTGAGTGTAGTGTGTCTGTGAGCGAGTATGTGAGTGTGTATGAGTGAGTGTAGAGTGTGTGTGTGAGCGAGTATGTGAGTGTAGAGTGTGTCTGTGAGCGAGTATGTGAGTGTGTATGAGTGAGTGTAGAGTGTCTGTGAGCGAGTATGTGAGTGTGTATGAGTGAGTGTAGAGTGTGTGTGTGAGCGAGTATGTGAGTGTGTATGAGTGAGTGTAGAGTGTGTGTGTATGTAACATCCTCGTGTCATTCACTCCTGTTGCGTCTTCATCCGTTTATCTGCTTCATTTAAAAATCAAAAAGGAAAACAAAGAACATTATTTTTCTCCTTCTTCTGACCTTCTGGCCCTGTGATTGACCTGTGATTGACCTGTGATTGACCCGTGATTGACCTGTGATTGACTCGTGATTGACCTGTAGTCTCCTAGAATCACAGCTGTAAGAGAGCAGAGAGTAAACTGGAGCATTATCAGATTCTAAACCTCTCATGTCTGGGTCAGCATCTCAAAAGATATATATATATATATATATATTTATCCATTCATTAAAATATTTATCTTTTTTATAGTTTTATCTTGTTTATTTTGCTGTGTTTGATCAGTGTTGATGATCCGCATGTGTTCAGGATCACAGAGGAATAAACTCTCCAGCCGATGAAAACATCAGACCGAATCAATATTTACAGTCAGCACGTGTCCCGCTCGTCCTCATTGGTCGGTCTCTGCTGACTCACTGTGATTGGTAGTTTGCCAGCGAGTAATGAACCTGCTGATGACTCAATAATGACTTCCCTAAACACCACATAAACAATCCCAGAGGTCTCTGCACGCGGACAACAGAACAAGAGTGTGTTCCAAACTGAACAAAATATACAATTTATTGCAAATATGTTAATACAGTGATCAGTGTATTCCAGTAATTATAAAATCAGTAGTTGTGATGTCTTTTCCCTTCATCATGTTCCTCTGGGTTCAGACAGAAATGGAAGCAGTTTCAGAATCACAGAATCCTTCATGAACACACGGAGAGCCCAGCGTTTCTCTTTCACATCGCCGGCATACCATCGTCTACAGGAAACAAGGATTATTTACATTCTTTCCCGACTCTGACGCATGAGTGGGAGGGGCTACAGGAGCGGCACTGGAACCTCATTGGCCGTTTCTGCCATCCATCATCCGGAAGACTTTGGCACTCAAAAGTGTCTGATCATACCAAATAAATAATAACTCATAAACGCTTTACAGGGAGCATCATGTGAACACTTCTCTTCATATTTGACATCTAACACTCACAAACACGTCTGTCATATTTCACATCAAAAGAAGGAATTTTTTATTTATTTTAGCCAAGCAAAATCTCATGAAAACCATCTGATATATTGTGTTATTTTAATTGTTTATCCACCTGTCATTTTAAAGGGATAGTTCACTCAAAAATGAAGATTATCCCATGATTTACTCTCCCTCAAATCATCCTAGGTGTGCATGACATTCTTCTTTCAGACGAACACAATCAGAGTTATATTAATAAATGTCCTGGTGTGTTTTCTTATGATGGATAGATGTACTTTTATCATGGATAGATGCACTTTTATGATGGATGGATGGATGGATGCACTTTTATGATGGATGGATGCATTTTTATAATGGATTGGATGCACTTTTATGACGGATGGATGCACTTTTATGATGGATAGATGCACTTTTATGATGGATAGATGCACTTTTATGATGGATGGATGGATGGATGCACTTTTATGATGGATGGATGGATGCACTTATGATGGATAGATGCACTTTTATGATGGATAGATGCACTTTTATGATGGATGGATGCACTTTTATGATGGATGGATGGATGCACTTTTATGATGGATGGATGCACTTTTATGATGGATAGATGCAATTTTATGATGGATGGATGCATTTTTATGATGGATGGATGCACTTTTATGATGGATAGATGCACTTTTATGATGGATGGATGCACTTTTATGATGATAGATGCAATTTTATGATGGATGGATGCATTTTTATGATGGATGGATGCACTTTTATGATGGATGGATGGATGCACTTTTATGATGGATGGATGCACTTTTATGATGATAGATGCAATTTTATGATGGATGGATGCATTTTTATAATGGATAGATGCACTTTTATGATGGATGGATGCACTTTTATGATGGATGGATGGATGCACTTTTATGATGGATGGATGGATGCACTTATGATGGATAGATGCACTTTTATGATGGATGGATGCACTTTTATGATGGATGGATGCACTTTTATGATGGATGGATGGATGCACTTTTATGATGGATGGATGCACTTTTATGATGGATAGATGCACTTTTATGATGGATGGATGTACTTTTATAATGGATAGATGCACTTTTATGATGGATGGATGCACTTTTATGATGATAGATGCACTTTTATGATGGATGGATGCACTTTTATGATGATAGATGCACTTTTATGATGGATGGATGCACTTTTATGATGATAGATGCACTTTTATGATGGATGGATGCACTTTTATGATGGATGGATGCACTTTTATGATGGATAGATGCACTTTTATAATGGATGGATGCACTTTTATGATGGATGGATGCACTTTTATGATGGATGGATGCACTTTTATAATGGATGGATGCACTTTTATGATGGATGGATGCACTTTTATGATGGATGGATGCACTTTTATGATGGATGGATGGTCTTTTATGATGGATAGATGCACTTTTATAATGATACATGCACTTTTATGATGGATGGATGCACTTTTATGATGGATAGATGCACTTTTATGATGGATGGATGCACTTTTATGATGGATGGACGCACTTTTATGATGGATGGATGGTCTTTTATAATGGATAGATGCACTTTTATGATGGATGGATCCACTTTTATGATGGATGGATGCACTTTTATAATGGATGGATGCACTTTTATGATGGATGGATGCACTTTTATGATGGATAGATGCACTTTTATGATGGATGGATGGTCTTTTATGATGGATAGATGCACTTTTATAATGATACATGCACTTTTATGATGGATGGATGCACTTTTATGATGGATAGATGCACTTTTATGATGGATGGATGCACTTTTATGATGGATGGACGCACTTTTATGATGGATGGATGGTCTTTTATAATGGATAGATGCACTTTTATAATGATAGATGCACTTTTATGATGGATGGATGGATGCACTTTTATGATGATAGATGCACTTTTATGATGGATGGATGCACTTTTATGATGGATGCATGCACTTTTATGATGGATGGATGCACTTTTATGATGATGGATGCACTTTTATAATGGATGGATGCACTTTTATGATGGATGGATGCACTTTTATAATGGATGGATGCACTTTTATGATGGATGGATGCACTTTTATGATGGATGGATGCACTTTTATGATGGATGGATGGTCTTTTATGATGGATAGATGCACTTTTATAATGATAGATGCACTTTTATGATGGATGGATGGATGCACTTTTATGATGGATAGATGCACTTTTATGATGGATGGATGCACTTTTATGATGGATAGATGCACTTTTATGATGGATGGATGCACTTTTATGATGGATGGATGTACTTTTATGATGGATGGATGCACTTTTATGATGATGGATGCACTTTTATGATGGATGGATGCACTTTTATGATGGATGGATGCACTTTTATGATGGATAGATGCACTTTTATGATGGATGGATGCACTTTTATGATGGATAGATGCACTTTTATGATGGATGGATGCACTTTTATGATGGATGGATGTACTTTTATGATGGATGGATGCACTTTTATGATGGATAGATGCACTTTTATGATGGATGGACGCACTTTTATAATGGATAGATGCACTTTTATGATGGATGGATGCACTTTTATGATGGATGGATGGATGGATGCACTTGTATGATGGATGGATGTACTTTTATGATGGATGAATGGATGCACTTTTATGATGGATGGATGTACTTTTATGATGGATGGATGCACTTTTATGATGGATGGATGCACTTTTATGACGGATAGATGCACTTTTATGATGGATGGATGCACTTTTATGATGGATGGATGCACTTTTATGATGGATGGATGGATGCACTTTTATGATGGATGGATGCACTTTTATGATGGATAGATGCACTTTTATGATGATAGATGCACTTTTATGATGGATGGATGTACTTTTATAATGGATAGATGCACTTTTATGATGATGAATGGATGCACTTTTATGATGGATGGATGGATGGATGCACTTTTATGATGATGGATGCACTTTTATAATGGATAGATGCACTTTTATGATGGATGGATGCACTTTTATGATGGATGGATACACTTTTATGATGGATAGATGCACTTTTATAATGGATGGATGCACTTTTATAATGGATGGATGCACTTTTATGATGGATAGATGCACTTTTATGATGGATGGATGCACTTTTATGATGGATGGATGCACTTTTATGATGATGGATGCACTTTTATGATGGATGGATGCACTTTTATGATGGATGGATGCACTTTTATGATGATGGATGCACTTTTATGATGGATGGATGCACTTTTATGATGGATGGATGTACTTTTATAATGGATAGATGCACTTTTATGATGGATAGATGCACTTTTATGATAATAGATGCACTTTTATGATGGATGGATGCACTTTTATAATGGATAGATGCACTTTTATGATGGATGGATGCACTTTTATGGTGGATAGATGCACTTTTATGATGATAGATGCACTTTTATAATGGATGGATGCACTTTTATGATGGATAGATGCACTTTTATGATGATAGATGCACTTTTATAATGGATGGACGCACTTTTATGATGGATGGATGCACTTTTATGATGATGGATACACTTTTATGATGGATGGATGTACTTTTATAATGGATAGATGCACTTTTATAATGGATGGATGCACTTTTATGATGGATAGATGCACTTTTATGATGGATGGATGGATGCAGTTTTATAATGGATAGATGCACTTTTATGATGGATAGATGCACTTTTATAATGGATGGATGCACTTTTATGATGGATGGATACACTTTTATGATGG
This sequence comes from Rhinogobio ventralis, assembly GCA_039654625.1. Lineage (NCBI taxonomy): Eukaryota > Metazoa > Chordata > Actinopteri > Cypriniformes > Gobionidae > Rhinogobio > Rhinogobio ventralis. The sequence goes on along the minus strand of CM077205.1, from coordinate 761,799 downwards.
ATGGATGCACTTTTATAATGGATGGATGCACTTTTATGGACTTCAAAACAGAAACAGCCATTCACTGCCATTATAAAGTTTGGAAGAGCCAGGACATTTTTTAATATAACTCTGATTGTGTTCGTCTGAAAGAAGAATGTCATACACACCTAGGATGACTTGAGGGGGCGTAAATCATGGGGTAATCTTCATTTTTGAGTGAACTATCCCTTTAACCCCAGTTATTAAAATAATGTCAAAATGCAAAAAAATACATAAAAGGCTTCTTTTGATTTTAGTGTGAAATGTGAGTGGACGTGAGATTCATTCAAACATCTGGTCATTATAACACTGTCATACAAAAATACTAAATCCAGGACACGATCTGTGCTCAGTAAATCACTTCATCTCTGTAATACAATAAATAATCTATAGAACAGTGGCTCTATGCACATATACAAATAAATACTGTACAGGACGTCCAGACGCTGGAGGAATGACAGTCCGATCGGTGGCTGGAAGTGAAAAACAGAAGAGTAATTCACACGTCTAACCTGGGAAGCTTGAATGACATCATTTCCTTCCTTGTTTCAGAAGTTCCCGTTCCTGCGAGGGTTCAGAGAGGGTTCATCAGACGCTTTCGGGTTCGGAACGAGAGCGAAATCGGAGCAGAAGTCTGGGGATGAACTGCACTCCATCAGCCAATCAGACGCTTGGGATCCTGCGATTGGACGCTCTTTGAATCTAGTGAGTGTTGAGGAGTGGGCGAGGCTACGGGAGCGGCACTGGAACCTCATTGGCTGTTTCTGCATGATCGAGCTGGACAGACAGCAAATGAACTGAGAACATGCCAGATCATATGAAATAAATAATAACCCATAAACCGCTCCGGACCCTTCATAGGGAGAATCATGTGCAGGATCAAGTTTACAGAAACGCCAGGAAACCTGCAGAGCAAAAGTCTCTAGGGATGAATTGCATTAATTAGGCCTCCGTCAGCCAATCAGACGCACAGGATCCTGCGATTGGACGGATCTACGAGACGCAGCAGCAGCTGTGACTCTTGGGATCCTCGTCTTCGATTGGCTGCTTGAATCTCAGCAGGGGCGGGTCTCCGCTGGCCGGCGTGAAGTAAACTGCGCTGCCATTGGACGACACCAGTGGCATGCGCGGGTCCTCGGGATTGGCTTTGGTGGAGCCGTTGCCCATGTGACCGTTGAGGACGGGGTGTGGGAGGAGTTTGGCGGCAGAGCGCTGCTTTTTGAGTTCGGACAGCGTCTGCGCACGCTCTTTAGGCTTGGGCTCGTCGGTGGAGGCTGTGGGCTCGGGGTCGTGAAGGTCAGGGGTCACGGGGTCACCATTAGGAGCGGGTGGCGCAGGAGTGGAGATGCAGCCGTTCTGTCTTCCGCCGTCTTTCAGGATCCCCAGCGTTCGAGAGCCGTCATCAGGCTGCATCTACACCAACAGAGAGTCACAACATTAGACACTAGTGTTGATTTCATTAAAGGGGCTATTTCCTGCATTCTGCCTTATTTACACTGATAAAGAGTTGATTCTCATGCTAAACATGGACAACGTTTCAAAAAACGAGTTGGACGTATGACGAGTTGGAGTATTTCTGTGCCAAATACACAAACAAGTTTCGGAAAGTTTTTTTCTAGTATGGCCCTGTATGATGTCATAAAGGGCGGAACTCCTTGTATGGGCACTTCTCTTGGATGAGCGCACACGCACACACACACACACACACACACACACACATCACCCAGAGCGAGAGCAAGAGCGCGTCCATCAACGAGCTTCGTTCGGGTTACGGGAGCCGTCGGCGGCACTGGCGTTGTGTTTTTAGACACGAGATCAACAATGTCACTAAAGAAGTGTGTTTCTGGTGTGAGGGATAGATCACCTTGTTCAGCTTCCCAAATAACCCAGCGTTAAGGGAACAGTGGATGCAGTTTGTGTTTCCGGAGTTCTGCAAGTGTGTGTGTTTGTTCCCGGTCATGAGTGGGAACCACAGGCGGTGAGTGAAACTGAACAACACCAACGTATAGTGTGTGTGTGTGTGTGTGTGCTTGTGATTCTTTAGCTCCGCCCACTGCACGCCTCCACGAGCTCGGCTGTTTTCAGTAAGAATCGGTACAGTGCATCTGTCTTTTATAAATCTGATAAAACTAAAGACTCTTGGGAGATATGAAGGATCAACACTACTCTATAGATACTCAAGATTAACACGAGACTGGCAGAAACTGTGTGTGTTATGGACCATTTAATCTTGAGTCTGAACCTGAGGGGAGGTTTGCTCACCGAATGGCTGTTCTCCTGGTCCGACTCTCGCTCTCGCTCCTCTTCCTCTCTTCCTCCTCTCCACACGATGGCTTCGGTCTGATACTCCTTCCTGCAGAGATTGTGTCTGTCGGACAGACTCGCCCTCCGCACCACTTTCCTAGAAACACGGGCAAAGACGAGACATTTGGTGCGTCCCAATTCACACACTATCCGTCCTAAATAGTATTCAAAAATAGAATTAGTACATCTTGTGGTGGAAAAATTTAATCATAGAGGAAGATTAATTAAGATATATATTTGAGATCATACAGGAGCTAACATGCGTTTCTGCCATGCGGGACACCTTATTTGAGGGCTCTCCTGTACCAAAGGTGTCGGGCAGAACTAATTCTAAATCTGTGTTTCTTACTTTTACCATGTGTGGAAAACTACTGAGAAGGATTGTTTACACTTTGGGGGGTATAAGAGATTGTGGCTTCTGTTATGTCTTCAGTTAGCACTCTGCAGACATTCAGGGTGGCTGTATGACTGTGACTCTTTTCTTGCAAGAAAATAAATCTTTATAAAGACGATTGGCTAAGGTTTGTCTCTGTGCAACTGAGAGTAAATTTTTTGCCATGACAATTTCAAATCGTAGTATGTTGAAAAGAGTATTCCAAAGATACCCAGATGGTCTACTGTTTCCGGTTAGAATCCGAAGTGCAGATCGAACAGCTAATATTACCCACAACCCATTGCGCGTTGGACAAGGATTTGATTAGAACTACAAACACAGATAAAAAGTGTTAAAAAACTACAAACATGGCAGATGTGTGAGTCCGATGGTTAAGTTAAGAGATAAAGGGGTTTGAGTGAATAATTATGACGAAAATATATTTATTTAATATTATCCACATTATATTTAATCTGCAGCAGCATTGTGAACTTTTGTAATGATACGTTTGGCCATTAACTTTTAAATGCATCATTATATTTAAATTGAAAACACACGAGAGTCTCTGCGTGAAAGACCCGCGACTGGCAGATTTAAATTAAATTGAATGTGGAGGATTTGAACTGTGATATCAGGGTTTCTGCAGGTCTTATGGAGGTACATTTAAGACCAATTAAAGAAAATTTAAGGAATAAATTAAAGGGAACATGTCAATATGTTCTCTAATGTAAATGTCTAAGCACACAGTGAGTTGTATTTGTGACACTTCAAAGTTTGAAAATACAATTTCCAACAGATCTCCATTACTTTTTAATTCATTTTTACAAAGAAATAGCTTAAAGTTTGCGATAAGAAATCTTTTAAACAAGAACAAATATCTGCCAATGTGTTCATAAAAATCAGCTTCATTCCAATGCAAGTCATTTTCATACCCAATGACAGATATCTGTTCTTGTTTTAAGCATAAACTCTTAATTCTGTTCAGTTCTCAGAAAACAAGACTTAATTTCTTCATTCTGCATGTCATTAAATGTGTCCTGATTTAAGGATGTTTTGATATTTGTGCTGGAAAACAAAAATCCTGAGGAAGAACATCATTCCAGCATTTCTGCCGTGCATGCGATTACATTTAGGGCCTTATGAAATCTGCTTTATAGTTTATTCTGTGTTCATTTCTCTGGACTCTGCTTTAATGGTCAGATTAAACGTGACTGACTCTCGTATGAGGATATTTGTAATGAAATGGGAAGATTTCTGTCCTCCATTGACAGTCTAAGCAACTTCCACTGACGCTTCAGAAACTGATCCGTACGGATCGAGCAGATTATTCCAGATGTTCTGAAGAGACTCCATGGCGAGGGAATGACCACAGGATTCTCATTAATGGGGGAACTGGCCCTTTAAGAGACTGACCGACTGTTGATTTATTCATACAAAATTTGACAAATTCTGTATTATACAGTAAATTAAATTTTTATGAATGGATTCATGCACATTCTCCCTAATTTAATGCCATGATATTGAATTTAAGACTTTCTGATCCAATTTAAGACTTCAAGACCTGCAGAAACCCTGGATAAGATGATTGGCAGTTTAAACGATGCCAGGATGCACGTTACTAAGTGACAGAGTCCGTTAAAGATGACGAAGTAGTTTGTCTCAAAGCTTGCCTACTCTTCTGCTACACATTCAAAAGTAGTTCATACTTTTAGATCGTAGTATAAGTAGGCGAATTGGGATGCAGCAATTATATTCACGTTTGAGAGCGGAATGAGAAGAACTCAAACCAGGGGTTTATAAACATATTTGCTTCCTGAATTCCATATTCAGTAATATTATCTATCAGATGAGAACTAAACTTTATCTGAACAAGGCTGAATGTGTCTCATATTTGAAGTTTGCATCATTGATTCTGTTTATTTCTATAAAGCTGACTGGACTTGAGCTAATGATGTCACTGAGAGTGTGTGTGTGTGTGTGTGCAGTGCTGTGCGTGTCCAGCAGGTGTCAGCATGTACCCGCGGCTGCCGGCGCTGCTGGTTCGGCGGCACAGAGACGTCTTGTGCTTCAGCTGCGACTTCATGATGATGTCATGCTTGTGCTTCAACTCCAGCAGATGATTCCTGAACTCCTCATCCTCACACAGATCTGAACACACACACACACACACACACACACACAAACATCACTGATTTATTCATGAATTTGTCCTATTAGAAATAGATCATGTGATTTGATAGTCTAGCATTAACCCATTTCCCATTTAGTTATGAAAACATTTTTCTGAACATTCAATTGTCCAGTTTTTTTTAAGTTTTAAGATGTTTTGATTGTGCAAATGTTAAGGGAAGATCCTATTTTGCAATCATTACGGGATGTTATTTTTGAATGTTCTCCAAACGTTACTTTTGAATGTTCTCCGAACGTTACTTTTGAATGTTCTCTGAACGTTACTTTTGAATGTTCTCCGAGCGTTACTTTAGAATGTTCTCCGAACGTTACTTTTGAATGTTCTCCGAACGTTACTTTTGAATGTTCTCCGAACGTTACTTTTGAATGTTCTCCGAGCGTTACTTTTGAATGTTCTCTAAACGTTACTTTTGAATGTTCTCTGAACGTTATTTTTGAATGTTCTCCAAACGTTACTTTTGAATGTTCTCCGAGCGTTACTTTAGAATGTTCTCCGAACGTTACTTTTGAATGTTCTCCGAACGTTACTTTTGAACGTTCTCTGAGCGTTACTTTTGAACGTTCTCTGAGCGTTACTTTTGAACGTTCTCTGAGCGTTACTTTTGAATGTTCTCTGAGCGTTACTTTAGAATGTTCTCTGAGCGTTACTTTTGAATGTTCTCCGAACGTTACTTTTGAATGTTCTCTGAGCGTTACCTTTGAATGTTCTCTGAGCGTTACTTTTGAATGTTCTCTAAACGTTACTTTTGAATGTTCTCTGAACGTTACTTTTGAATGTTCTCTGAACGTTACTTTTGAATGTTCTCTGAGCGTTACTTTTGAATGTTCTCTGAGCGTTACTTTTGAATGTTCTCTGAACGTTACTTTTGAATGTTCTCTGAACGTTACTTTTGAATGTTCTCTGAACGTTACTTTTGAATGTTCTCTGAACGTTACTTTTGAATGTTCTCTGAACGTTACTTTTGAATGTTCTCCGAGCGTTACTTTTGAATGTTCTCCGAGCGTTACTTTTGAATGTTCTCTGAACGTTACTTTTGAATGTTCTCCGAGCGTTACTTTTGAATGTTCTCCGAGCGTTACTTTTGAATGTTCTCTGAACGTTACTTTTGAATGTTCTCTGAACGTTACTTTTGAATGTTCTCTGAACGTTACTTTTGAATGTTCTCTGAGCGTTACTTTTGAACGTTCTCTGAGCGTTACTTTTGAATGTTCTCTGAGCGTTACTTTAGAATGTTCTCTGAGCGTTACTTTTGAATGTTCTCCGAACGTTACTTTTGAATGTTCTCCGAACGTTACTTTTGAATGTTCTCTGAACGTTACTTTTGAATGTTCTCTGAACGTTACTTTTGAATGTTCTCTGAACGTTACTTTTGAATGTTCTCTGAACGTTACTTTTGAATGTTCTCCGAACGTTACTTTTGAATGTTCTCTGAACGTTACTTTTGAATGTTCTCCGAACGTTACTTTAGAATGTTCTTCAAACGTTCTGAAACAAGTAGTAACATTTAAAAAATGTCAGACGAACGTCCAACTAACTAAAGATTCTCTCTAAACAGCCGGTCTCAGTATTTTCAAATCAGTGCATGTTACATTAACTGATTAGTTATATTAGTTCTCCTTTTGCGTCCCTGTTTCTACCTCAGGATCCCAGAGAAACTACAGATTGTGCAGCTCCAGTTTGATTGTGATGTTTTCAAGATTTCAGATGACGGCAACCAGATCGACATGCAAAACTTTTTAAATATTATCCTATATTGTAATCATTATGAGCACTGCCTAACACGTTCATTATGTCTGTCTGTTCATTATGACATTAACTAACATAACGTAGTTGTAAATCTCTGCCATATGGACGTTCCTTTGGCACACTCGTCTCTGACTGATACATTGAAACAAAAATGTTCTGTAAAGTTGTAAAACTATATATATATTGTGAAAAGTGCTATATAAACAAACTTAATCTAATCACTATGACTACTGACTGTAATAAAAACAGCCTTAGGGGACAATATTAATTTTATGGCGACATAAACCTTCATAAAAGACCAGACGCTCAGGAGCCAGAAAACAAAAACATTCACCAGTAAGAGCTGAAAACAGAGACTTACAACGCAAGAAGACAAGGCAGATTAATAATAATAAAACATTTGCTCTTGTTTGAGAAGCGTTTCACTCGATATACAGCACAACAGAGGAGAAAAGACGAGTGCAACTTCCCTTTCATAACGACTTTAAGCTAATTAATACTCAAATGTCTTTGTATTTATTGATCTGGTGTAATGAGCAGGATCATGTTCAGTTATCATAAAAAAACCTTCCTAATGCCCCGATCGTCTCGTCAGCTCATTATTTAGTGATAATGAACATCGTCTCAGAGTTGGTACCTATGGGCGTCTCCTCCATGTACGTCTTGGCGTTGAGATTGGCACCGTGAGAAACCAGCAGCTCGGCCACATGGACCTGCGGGAGGAGATCGGCATCATTTATTATTACTCATCAGCATTATTAATCTACCAAGACAGAGTTATGAGTCTGAGACGCGTGATACTGTATATCATCTCCATACGCGTTATATTGAGTGTGTTATTTGATATTCATCTGATATGCCAGGACTATTATTGTTAACAAAAACTATTTTTTTTAAACTGTTAATTGAAATAAAATGAGATATTAGATGAAAAACTCAACTAAATGAAGGGCAACTAACTGTACTAATATAACAAAAAATATAAATAAAATATGAAACCTAATTTAAATAAAAAAAATTATATTTAAATATATATCTTTTTTAAATTACAAAAATGAAACGAAGGTACATAACATTTCTAAAAATGTAACTAAAATTTAAAAAAAAACTCTGAAAATATAAAAATAAAAGCCAGTTCAAAATATGAATAATAAGTATAACATTATATAAATAGCACTAAAATAAGACTAGTGGATGCTCTTTACTGATGAATTATACACTAAATTGTTATGAAATATAGATTTAATAAATCACATTTTGTCTTCCTCATTTATAAGTGGCTTTGGATCAAATCATCTGCTAAATAAATTAATGTAATAATACACTGGCAGTTCAGCTGATGTACAGTAGCACTAAATGTTTCACTTTTAGAGCATGAAACACTTACAGGCACTCAAAATTAATATTCATCTTTCATACAGAACATTATGATGATTCCTAATGTCACGTATGACATAAAACTATTGATTTTAGTTTATAGCTAGTTGATTTTTTTAGAGAAATTATAGATTTATGATAATATTTCTAAATCTTTCACCTGTCCCCAGCATGCGGCGGCGTGTAGCGGCGTCCAGCCGTCAGAATCCTTCACGTCTGTTCTGGCTCCGCCCTCTAACAGCATCTCTGCGGCCTGAGCGTAACCGTTCGCCGCCGCCACGTGCAGCTGAACACACACACACACACTGATAAACATATATGACCTGTAAGACCTTATTTACATCATAACAAGTGGACGATTGCCCTGCCATCTCTGTCTCTCTGACATCTTCAGCTCAGCAGGTTTTGATGTTCATTCTTGTTTATCTCATTTGTTTTCTTCCATTCAGCTCGATATAAATTTTTTAATAACGGTGATATTTTTAAACACATTTCCAATATTTCGATATACATTACAGCATTTCTCACTGACTGACGTTCAGGTTTCTCCGGTAGTGGGCGGGACTAATGCGCAAACGGCAATCTCATTGGCTGGTGCTCATCTATTACGGTCCCAGTTTTTATTTCAGCAAATCAGTTTGAGCGAACGTAGTGTGGGATTACACATTTAAGAATCTGTTTTAAACTAAGGGAAGTACATTGTTTTTTACATTTTGAGGTAAACTTGATGACTGTCTAAGGAGATCAAGTCAGGCAGCTTAGGTGTTTGAGACATTAGTCTTTTGTCTTTATGCACTTCCTGACTAATTGGCATGACCATCTCAAGGCACAGTTGGCCTTTGTCCGTATGATAATGTGAATGTATGGGCAATACTGTCAGAGTGACTGGATTAGCATCTATGCATTTGAATGACACTGTTATACTGATTGGATTAGAACTGGTTACTGGTCATTGCTTTGTTTAGATTGTCTCCGCCTCTACTGTGTGTAATCCCTCCCCCTAAAAATGTATGTAACCTAATGTACGCCATTCACGAACCCATCCTCATGTATGATGTCTGCAATGACTGAAGCTGTGTTAGAGGATGAAGGAGACATGACTCACGATTGTGTTACGCTTACATACGCAGCTACGAGTGAAATAGCAGAAACTCCCATTGAGAATGCAGAATTGGAGTTGTTTGTTGATGGTTCAGCTCAAGTCACTGAAGGTAACAGACGAGCAGGTTATGCAGTCACTTCCACCACTGAAGTGGTAGCTTCAGGTCGCCTTCCAGATCAACTAGTAGCCTTTTGGGGTAATTCATGATTTTGGTGTCATTTGGCAAAGTAGGCAGTTTCTAACTTCTGCTGGATCCCCCATTAAGCATGCTGGATTAGTAAAAGATCTAATGTTTGCCATGAAACTTCCAAAGAAATTAGCGGCGATCAAAGTGAAGGCACATCTCACAACTAATACTATGGCAGCTAAAGGTAATGCTCTTGCTGATGTAGCTGCTAAACAAGCTTGTTCCTATGCAACTGTACAAGTGTGTTCAGGTAGTACAGCACAGAAGACAATTCTGCCTCCTGAATCAATCATTGATCTGTACAAAGACGTTCCTCTATATGAAGCATGGACATGGTTAGACAAAGGAGCCACAGTGGATTCATTCGGCTGCCGGACCAAAGAGGGAAAGTATGTCGCCCCAGAATCACTGCTGCCATATTTGGCTCAACAAATACACCATTTGGGTCACAGTGGTCCAGAAACAATGAATCACAGGTTCTCAAATCAATGGTGGAATACAAAATTTAAAAAATTTAGCCACCGAAACAGTCAAAAGATGCATTACATGTCAGAAAAATAATGATGTGCCAGCAGCAACTCATACCCCAGCTCCACCAGGACCATTTCGTCACCTGCAATTTGATTATATATTGTTGCCTCCTTGTAAGGGAAAAACTGACGTTTTGGTAGTAATAGACAAGTTCTCTAGATGGATAGAAGCTTATCCAACAGGGCGTGCTACAGCTGCACATACTGCTAAATGTCTCGTCACTGATCTCATTCCCAGATGGGGATTACCAGATTGACTCAGATCAGGGTACACACTTCACAGGACAGGTAGTCAAGAAAGTGTCTAAAATGTTGAAAATTAAGTGGAATCTTCACTGCCCCTACAGGCCACAAGCATCAGGACAGGTTGAACAAGCGAACAGAACAATCAAAACCAGGCTAAGCAAAATGCATCAGGAAGGAGTATCATGGGTTGAGGCGCTGCCAGCGGTACTGTGTAGTATGAGAGCGTCACCTAACAGATCCGTAGGAATGAACCCTCATGAGATTATTACAGGACGCCCAATGCAGATGCCAGGTGTGATTGATCTTAGAAATGCTGATGTACACACTGCCTCAGATGCCCTGATCACTTACTGTGAAAACCTCACAAAGGCAGTACAGAGTGCCAGAGAGAGAGTTGAGTCGTGTTGGTGGACACACGATCGTCCCAGGTCAGTGGGTGATGATAAAATCAGTCAGAAACAAGCCGTTAGAGCCTAAGTGGCACGGACCACATCAAGTGATGTTGATTACAGCAGCTGCGGTGTTGTGTCAGGGAAGGAAAAGCTGGACTGGTAAAGCTGTTCCCCCACCTACAGGGATAGGACACCCGGACCAGTGAGGAGCCCGGGAAAGAACCGAATGCAACAGGCTTCGGGGGCCAATCCCGCGGTGAAGATTCCCTCATAGGCCTTCCCCCACCCACTAGTCCATCCTTACCTCACTGTTCCTTAGGTGTCGCAGGAATTAAGAAATAGGGAAAGAAGGAACAACAATAGCAGACTCAGATTGAACAGAGGATACAACCCTAATGTTTGCAGTCTTTTAGAACAAATACTGCTCTGTTGTCTTTTGTTTTCTTTCTTACTCTTGATGGCTGTCCCCAGACCCATACGACCGACCCCCTCACCTGCGTATGAAGCCACAACCTCTAACAACTACTACTGAGCCAACTGTCACGGGAAAAAATACACAACGCAGAGAATCACATACGGGAACTATCTATCAACATGATCAAGATTGCCGTACTAGTAATCATCATGGACATCGCACAAAGTGTAGACTCTAGAATATTCTTAGAGCTGATGAATATGTCAAGAAACGCCTCGTTTGCTGGAAAGAACGTTTACATGCCACACCCGCCTTCAGTGTGCCCATGGGTGGCACACCCCATCTCCAACTGTGACACCTTATTCGAACAAATATACATTCATACGTGTGTGTGTGTGTGTGTGTGTATATATATATTAGGGCTGTATGTGTGTGTATGGTGTATAATTATTATGTATATATAAATACACACACATGAATGTATATATTTAAGAAATATTTGCATGTATATATATTTATATAATTTATATTATATATAAATATAAAAAACATTTCTTAATATATACATGCATGTGTTTGTATTTATATATATATAATTACACACATATATTATGTAAACACAAACTTTTATTTTGGATGCAGTTAATCACGATTAATCGATTTGGCAGCACTAAATATAAATAAAATAGTATATCAGTCTGGCAAGTAAACTTAAAAAATGTACTAGCCAATGGCGATCCTGTCGCCAAGGTGTGTGTAGAGGGTTCAATAGTTGATAAGAGAGGAAAGACTAATTCAGCGGTGTGGAAGTGGTTGGGCTATCTAAGATCTGATACACTTCAGGTTTCAGAGCTGCGAAGCGTGCCGGAGAGAGTGGAGCCGACCAGCGGGAACACATCACATCTGAAGCGGTTCCACTTTTGTTTTAATCCATATTAAGAATAATATAATCAGCCTATGTTATAGTTTAAAGATATTAATAAAGTGAGTGAGAGTCTTGTGTTTATTTGACGGTGATTTCACATTTCTTGGTTGTATGAAGGCTAAATACAAATAAAAGGTGAACATTAATTTATTTGTACTAAAATATTATATCGTTTTATAGGATTATAGGTGGCTTGGCAAATTCATTGTTCAGAAGTTTGTAGGTTCAGACATCCGTTGTGGGCGTTCTTAGCAGTTTTTCTGAGGCTTTTATAGAGCTTGGCCATATCGCCCAGCCCTATTTCAGCTTCATCACAAACACACGGACGCTCAGCTAGAGACACACGCAGTGTGTGAGAGGATGTTTATGTGTTGCTGAATCAATGTTTCTGTATGAGCGTCTGATATCGGTCATTATCCTGCAGAATCAGTGCATTAACCCCGAACACACCGATGAGTGTGTGTGTGTGTGTGTGTGCGTGTGTCTGTCTGTGCATGAGTGTGTGTGTGTCTGTGTGAGAGTGTGTGAGAGTGTGTAAGAGTGTGTATGTGTGTGTGTGTGTGTGTGTGTGTGAGCGTGTACCAGTGTGGCCCCCTGGGAGTCGTGTCGGTTGACGTCGGCTCCGTCCTGTAGGAGGTTCTGTATATCTCCCAGCATCCTCCTCTCCACCGCTGCTCTCGTCTCATTGATCATCTCCTGTGTGATGCCTGTCATGGACATAAACAGAGAGTGGGAAGAGCTGACCTGATTAAAGACTCTGATTGGCTGTCAGACACTGACATTCACACAAATCATCAAATACTGAAAAATAAAGGAATCAAACATCAGGAAGATTTAATCCTTCGCTCAGTTCCTCATAACTCACTGTTAGAGTGTGTGTGAATGTGTGTGAGTGAGTGTGTGTGTGTGAGCTGGGTTATGAATTTTAATGATGTTGTTCATCGTTCACGTCATAAATCGCAGTAAGAATCAGAAAATCCAATCTTTCAGAATCTCATCTCATAGTTTAATGAGATCTGCTACTTGAATGTTAAACACACCGTTCTCATCCTGATCCTGAGTCTTAATCCTCGTATAAATAAACCAAATCAAGCATCTGATGACATCACGCCTCACCTCGATTGGCCATGGCCGTCTCGATGATGTCGAGCGTGGGGTCGTCCTCACAGAGGTCATAGGGCATGTTACCGTCGGAGTTCACCGCGAGGAGGTCAGCGCCGCTGCAGAGAGACCAGAGCACTCATCACACACTCACAGACCAACACACACACTCATCACACACTCACAGACCAACACACACACTCATCACACACTCACAGACCAACACACACTCATCACACACTCACAGACCAACACACACTCATCACACACTCACAGACCAACACACACACTCATCACACACTCACAGACCAACACACACTCATCACACACTCACAGACGAACACACACTCATCACACACTCACAGACCAACACACACACTCATCACACACTCACAGACCAACACACACACTCATCACACACTCACAGACCAACACACACACTCATCACACACTCACAGACCAACACACACACTCATCACACACTCACAGACCAACACACACACTCATCACACACTCACAGACCAACACACACACTCACAGACGAACACACACTCATCACACACTCACAGACCAACACACACACTCATCACACACTCACAGACCAACACACACTCATCACACACTCACAGACCAACACACACACTCATCACACACTCACAGACCAACACACACACTCATCACACACTCACAGATGAACACACACTCATCACACACTCACAGACCAACACACACACTCATCACACACTCACAGACCAACACACACACTCATCACACACTCACAGACCAACACACACACTCATCACACACTCACAGACCAACACACACACTAATCACACACTCACAGACCAACACACACACTCATCACACACTCACAGACCAACACACACACTCATCACACACTCACAGACCAACACACACACTCATCACACACTCACAGACGAACACACACTCATCACACACTCACAGACCAACACACACACTCATCACACACTCACAGACGAACACACACTCATCACACACTCACAGACCAACACACACACTCATCACACACTAACAGACCAACACACACACTCATCACACACTAACAGACGAACACACACTCATCACACACTCACAGACCAACACACACACTCATCACACACTCACAGACCAACACACACACTCATCACACACTCACAGACCAACACACACACTCATCACACACTCACAGACCAACACACACACTCATCACACACTCACAGACGAACACACACTCATCACACACTCACAGACCAACACACACACTCATCACACACTCACAGACGAACACACACACTCATCACACACTCACAGACGAACACACACTCATCACACACTCACAGACCAACACACACACTCATCACACACTCACAGACCAACACACACACTCATCACACAATAACAGACCAACACACACACTCATCACACACTCACAGACGAACACACACTCATCACACACTCACAGACCAACACACACACTCATCACACACACAGACCAACACACACACTCATCACACACTCACAGACGAACACACACTCATCACACACTCACAGACCAACACACACACTCATCACACACTCACAGACCAACACACACACTCACAGACGAACAAACACACTCATCACACACTCACAGACCAACACACACACTCATCACACACTCACAGACCAACACACACACTCATCACACACTCACAGACCAACACACACACTCATCACACACTCACAGACCAACACACACCCTCAACACACACTCACAGAGGAACACACACACTCACAGACGAACACACACACACTCACAGACGAACACACACACACTCACAGACGAACACACACACTCATCACACACTCACAGATGAACACACACACTCATCACACACTCACAGACCAACACACACCCTCAACACACACTTACAGAGGAACACACACACTCACAGACGAACACACACACACTCACAGACGAACACACACACTCATCACACACTCACAGATGAACACACACACTCATCACACACACTCACAGACCAACACACACACTCATCAGACACTCACAGACGAACACACACACTCATCACACACTCACAGACCAACACACACGCTCATCACACACTCACAGACCAACACACACACTCACAGACGAACACACACACTCATCACACACTCACAGACGAACACTCACAGACGAACACACACACTCATCACACACTCACAGACGAACACACACACTCATCACACACTCACAGAGGAACACATACTCACAGACGAACACACACACTCACACACTCACAGACGAACACACACACTCATCACACACTCACAGACCAACACAAACACTCATTACACACTCACAGACCAACACACACACTCACAGATGAACACACACACTCATCACACACTCACAGACGAACACACACACTCATCACACACTCACAAATGAACACTCACAGGCGAACACACACACTCATCACACACTCACAGACGAACACACACACTCATCACACACTCACAGACGAACACACACACTCATCACACACTCACAGACGAACACGCACACTCACAGATGAACACACACTCATCACACACTCACAGACGAACACACACACTCA
>CM077205.1:721265-738765 GCA_039654625.1 Rhinogobio ventralis | reverse complement strand
ATTTATGATGTGTGTGTGTGTTTCGTCTGACACTGAGTGTGTGTGTGTGTGTGTTTTGCCTAACGCTCTGAGACGACACTCATTTATGATGTGAGTGTGTGTGTGTGTGTGTGTGTGTGTGTGTGTGTGTGTTTCGCCTGACGCTCTGAGACGACACTCATTTATGATGGAGGGAAAAGCAGCAACATTTTTATTGCTGATATTGTGTGACGGTTTGAAAGTGACGGCGCGCGAGTGAACGTGATCGTCATAGTCAAAGAATAAACATGAATAAACATCTGAAGGTGTGTTGAGCATACACACTTACTGACACGCATCATGTGGTGTAATCGCTCAATCAGTGTTTCACCGGCGGAAAGACGTCAGTAACACAGCTGGAGATCAATGTCCCGCAGCATCACATTTCCCTCAGGAGTCGCTCAGTGTCCACAGCTGTGAGTGCACTAGAGAAATCAACTCTCACTGAGTATATGACCTATATTAGCCCATATATCCATTATATTCCACTGGACCGGTTACTGATGTCTGGATTAATCATGAAAGTCATGAAAATGACACACACTGTGTATAAATGATCATATTTCTACAATGAATTGGAGTAAAAACATAATTTCATAATTAGATTTAGAAGTTAATGCAAAAACTGCCTGATGTGAAGTTTGCATGTTTGTGTTATTTGAGTGTTGATTATTACATCTAAACATGAATAGCAGCTGAATTTAGGCTAATAGTTTGGGCTCTGTTGTTAAGCTTTAATATTATAGTAATGTGTGAGTAAGGGCTCCCGATAGTTTACAGCATTATCTTTAAGAAACTTTAAGTTATAATTGAATTCATTTAAGGACAGACACAGTTTGTTCAGTAAAACACTGTTTTGTAAAACCATGACTTCAAAACCGAGGTACGTACCGAACCGTCAGTTTTGTGTACCGTTACACCCCTGCTAGATAATGATAGAAACACACACACAACTGCCGGGTGAGCAGAGGCGGGAGTAAATCACAAGTCAATTTTTATGAGAATCAAGCAATTCAAGTCAAGTCGTAGATTGGGTCAAGCAAGTCACTGGCTAGTCATACAAATGATTGAACTGAATTTATATATTAAAATAAGTTAAAACTATAGTAGTTATGGACTATGGGAGTTTTATTTGCAACAAATAAATTGCAATATGCATTTCTACTCAAAAGGTGTCCACATACAACTGAGTTGTTAATACAATAAAAATGAATTAGGCCTGAAATTATGCCATTATATTGTGTGAGATACGTTCTCTTTGTATTATCTGAATGTTCTCTCTCCTGTTTGTCCTGTACAGTGTGGCCGGGTGATTGTCATGTGACTAACTAAAGAGAACTCAGTTTGGGTTTGTGGCTCACACCCTGACGAAGGCTCATTAGTGCAGTAATTGTCACCTGTTTTTAAAATATTAAAGCCATGATGAAATAAAGGCTTTTTATATTTTTTCAATAATATTCGAGTGTCATCATTTCAAGTGTTATCCCAGTTTTTTTTTAAATCCTATATATTTGTTGCTTATTTGGCTTAATATGCTATTTATGTAAGCTATCTGGGTCTTTTTGACCCCAAATGACATTTGCTGAAAAAAAAGAAGAAAAAAAAAAGATCTAAAATGGCCTGAGACTTGATGTGGTGGTTGACATTTGCTAACTCTACAAACAAAAAAAATAATTGGAATGATACTGGTTGTATGTTAGCATGAGAAAAAGTATGTAACATAATAATGTAATTTTTTTTAACAAATGTAATATTACTCACTTTAATATTTTAGTTTCACATTTGTGCAGTGTTGGGGGGATTTTTTATTTATTTATATAAATTCAATCAATGTGAGACTATAAAAATGACTTTTTGTTACATAATTTGTCAAAAATCAGCTCCAGTGCAGAACACACACACACAAATGATGGAGTGACTTTTAACCCAGCCGTCCAATCACAGTGGAGGAGGGGCGGGACTAACCAACCGCCACATGCCAACAGACGACAACAAGCATAAAAACGATTGAAAACAAGATTGCATGCCCCGTGAGTGATTACCATGGAAACTTGAAATTCACATAATCCTGGTACCTGAAATTAATTATTCTTGGCATAGCGCCTTCCATGTTCGGTCACGACTGTCAGTGCTCTTACGCTAGCTCTCTTACGCTAGCTCTCTTACGCTAGCTCTCTCACGCTAGCTCTCTCTGCTTGCCTGCAGCGTCACGTGGTTAGGTTGTGGCGCGTTCAAAAACAGATATTTATTAAACAAAAGACAAGTTATTTCGAATCATTTAACTCAAGTCCGAGTCAAGTATCAAGTCATGAATATCAAGTCAAAGTCAAGTCTCAAGTCCTAATATTTGCGTCATGTGACTCGAGTCCCCCACCTCTGCGGATGAGTCCTATAACTCTATAACGAGTATGGCGTTTAAATAGTGTCAAATCTCACGCACATAAAACAAAGACACGCGCACATGATATGAGCGCACAGAACAGTATCCGCGCGCGGAAAACAATCCTCGCGAGGGAGCATTACCATGATTTACCATAGTTTACCATGTCTACCATTTGATCCCCGCCTCCAAAGTCTCAAAAGTCAACTTGACGAGCGAGCAGGCTGAGAGGGCGTAGGGAGGGTCGAGCGAGAGCGCATTTTTGCACGTGGATACTGTTCTGTGCGCTCATATCATGTGCGTGAGATTTGACACTATTTAAACGCCATAAACAAGCCTCTTCTAACGACACAGCATGAGACGCCTCTGCAAACGGTCCATGAGAGTAAATAAACGGATTAAAGGAATAAACACTCTCTTTCTAAGAGCTTCCCTCCATCACACGCGTCTGCAGCGAGCCCGTGTGCGTCTGGAGCTTCATTTAACATTCATGAAGTGTGTTAAAAGCTGTAAAATGTGCCGGCTGACCCTCTCCGAGGGCTTGTTGGGATCTTCAAGCGGAGGAGAGAAACGTTCTGTCCTCTCACATCCCATCAGACGAACCTCAGCGGCTGCACGAGAACACTAGACACATCTAGTGCACTACAGAGTGAGCATCATCCCTCAGATCACATATTTACCACAGCTGCCATTATCAAATATTGATTAAATACGAAGTGTTAATAAAACACTTGTTTATATAAATAACGTGATGCACGTGAGAAAATGAGGGGGCGCGTCCCAAACACGTGAGGATGAGGAAGAACTCGCAGACATGAGCGAATGTACATCAGGGTCAAACGCAACTCATACAATCATTCATAACGCAGATAGTTCAGAATATATCTACATTATCATATTAGTTTGACTGCTATATACTGTGAGAGTACCGGTAATTCATTTGATAATAATCTTATTGTTCATTTTAGTGTCCAAAAGCAAAAATAATCAAATTAAATTTAATATTCATCAAAAACAAGGCACTTCTGAATATTATATACTATTATAGACCAATATAAACCACTTTTAAATCATATATAATATACATTATTATTAACCAATATAAAATGGACTCCACTAGACCCCTGAAGGTGTGCTGTGGTATCTGGCACCAAGATGTTAGCAGCAGATCCTTTAAGTCCTGTAAGTTGCGAGGTGGGGCCTCCATGGATCGGACTTGTTTGTTCAGCACATCCCACAGATGCTCGATTGGATTGAGACCTGGGGAATTTGGAGGCCAAGTCAACACCTCAAACTCGTTGTTGTGCTCCTCAAACCATTCCTGAACCATTTGTGCTTTGTGGCAGGAGCATTATCCTGCTGGAAGAGCCACAGCCACCAGGGAATACCGTTTCCATGAAAGGCTGTACATGGTCTCAACAATGCTTAGGTAGGTGGTACGTGTCAAAGTAACATCCACATGGATGGCAGGACCCAAGGTTTCCCAGCAGAACATTGCCCAAAGCATCACACTGCCTCCGCCGGCTTGCCTTCTTCCCATAGTGCATCCTGGTGCCATGTGTTCCCCAGGTAAGCACTGTTGGTGCTTTCGGCGGTAGACGGGGGTCAGCATGGGCACCCTGACTGGTCAGCGGCTATGCAGCCCCATATGCAACAAACTGAGATGCACTGTGTGTTCTGACACCTTTCTATCAGAACCAGCATTAACTTCTGGAGCAATTTGAGCTCCAGTAGCTCGTCTGTTTGATCGGACCACACGGGCCAGCCTTCGCTCCCCACGTGCATCAATGAGCCTTGGCCGCCCATGACCCTGTCTCCGGTTCTCCACTGTTCCTTCCTTGGAGCACTTTTGATAGATCCTGACCACTGCAGACCGGGAACACCCCACAAGAGCTGCAGTTTTGGAGATGCTCTGACCCAGTCGTCTAGCCATCACAATTTGGCCCTTGTCAAACTCGCTCAAATCCTTACGCTTGCCCATTTTTCCTGCTTCTAACACATCAACTTTGAGGACAATATGTTCACTTGCTGCCTAATATATCCCACCCACTAACAGGAGCCGTGATGAAGAGATCATCAGTGTTATTCACTTCAACGGTCATAATGTTATGCCTGATCGGTGTATATTATATACCAATACAATCCATTTTCTTATACAATATAATATTATAGAACAATATGACCCATTTTTTTAATTTCCAGCAGAAATAATGATTTGATGTTACTGATGATTTCAAAGCACTCTAGTCCGGTGATGTGACACACACGATCACATGGGAATCACTGCTGCCATCATGAGCCGTTATCATGTGATCTCTGGTGGAGCCAAAGCGAGCAATTACTGAAGAATCCCAAACAATCCTCCTCCCAAAATCCACATCCCTGATCTCTCTCTCTCACACACACACACACACACACACACAGAGGAGGCTGGCATGAGGATGTACAAGTGTATGTAGTGTTGCTGAATAGGCAGTGAGTGGATTTTGCTTACTAAACTACAAGCTCATCTAATGTACACACACAGAGACAGAAACACACACACACTCTCACACACACTCTCTCGCTCTCACACTCTCACACACACACTGTATTGCATCCTCAGCTTAATATGAATTCAGTGCATATGATGATTTTCACCTGCTGGACCATAAAACATCTGAGAACAAATCCGACAGATGCACAGACACACTGAAGGAGGATCCCAAACCACATCTACAGCCCAGAAGATCACAGACAGTCGAGTGAACGTCAGATTTACAGCTTCCATCACGCACTGTTCATCATCAGCAGAACAGGCTCAAATGCAGCTAATAATTCATGAACTGGACTGTCAGCTTCTCCTCATGCGCAGTAAACGCAACCGCAGTCAGACGGATGCAGTTTCCCACAGAATGTTCTGGAGTGCAGAGGAATGTTAATGTGGAGTTCTGGTACAAAGACAGTGAATGAGCAGCGAGTGACCTAATGCAGACTTAATGAGCGCTGCTGACACGCACACACACACACACACACTCTACAGCAAACGAGCATCAGACGACATGAGTGAACGGCCACAGGGCAGAAGCAGGGATTGTTCACTGAGGACTGAAGCGGCACACGCATGTGTTTGAGCGTCACTGTCTGTCACGCGTGTGTTTGAGCGTCACCGTCTGTCACGCGTGTGTTTGAGCGTCACCGTCTGTCTCTTTGAGTGTTTGTTAGTAAACTCTTATGGCGGGTGGGAGGAAGTTCATCTGTGAAGCGACAGACAGACGGAGACGGATCTATCAGACGTGAAGAAGAACAGACATCATACCCGGAACTGATGAACTATCACACACACATGACCACGGACTGCACCTGTGTGTTAGAATTTACATGTTTATTCCATAACAATATCAGCTCTTCACTGATTGGCTGCATGTGTGTTCGTATCATCCGTGTCACACTGAGGCTCAATAAACCACAGATGCGACAGAAAAGAGCTCAACTTCCTCTTTCTCTTCCATCTGTTTCATGTCGACTTGTTTAACCAGAACTCACTAGGACATATTATGCCCCTTTTCACAAGATGTAATATAAGGCCATCGAAGCCAGAGCTTTCCCTATCCGATCTTTTTTTTCCCTCATCTCAAGAAATATCTGCGTACATACGAAACCACTGAAACCAACTCAAAACGATGTAGTACGTATATGACACGTGCCAGACCAGTATGTGGCGCTGTAATTCTTCCACAGAGATACACTAAAAACAGAGAAGAAGTCTTGAAGCATGCACGAGACGTGGTGTGACGACATCCACAAAATATACGGATTGGCTGTACACATGAAAACGCAAGGGTGTCGTTTCAGATTTATCCACTCTGGGTTTCAGGCTCCCAAAACGGCGGATCCGTCTGGATGAAACACTGATACGATACAACATTTTTACGTATACAGCTAAACGCGTCTCCATGTGGACGGGGCCTAAATCTCTGGTGTCAGCTCAAAATACCCCCAGATCATTTATTATAGCTGGTCAAATTTGCCTCTATTTGGGTGTGAGCAAAAACACAGTTTATGAAGAGGGCTTCCAGAAGAGGGCGGATCCTTTACACAAGCTTCAGATACTCCGTCAACAACAAAACAGGCCAATCTCACTCAGACAAAATGTCAGAAATAAGCAGTTGTGGAGCAGCCGCACATGTTTGAGCCGGAGTCGACACTGACGAGAGACTCAGGAAGAGCTCGACACTTTTACACTGAATGGTTAGTGGATCACTTATGTAACGCTAGTTGTTACGTTGATTCAGCTCATCAACTAGCATGTGCCGTCATGTTAATCTATAAATTGTTGTGTAGTTGCTCGTGTGGGAACGCAACACGTCCGTCACCCGACTATACAATGCATAATAAATGTGTGTTTATGAATAACGCAGACGGGATAAAACTACCGGCACAGCTCTAGTCTCTGTGAATACAGTCAGAGATGATGCTAACTTTAGCCATATTAGCCGTACAGCGAGTAACAGAAATGGCGTCTCTGTGCTTCTCACTCAGGGGCGTGTCTATGCTAAAGGGACCAATCATCAGCAGTCATGGGCGGGGCTTCCCTACTTTTACGCAGGAGTAGAGGGAAATATGAGAGATTGATAATGATTGATGGGGATTATAAAAAAAGTATTGTGTGGATTTTTACCATCATAGGCTGGTTGTTTACATACACTGTGGACACACATCTGTGTTCAAACACCTTATAAAAGTGAATTTTGCATAATATGTTTAGTTTAATACAATAACTGACCGACGTCCACGACAGAAGCTCAGTCAAAGCATCTCTACCGCACTGAACATTCTGAACATTCATCAACACATGTGTGTGCATGAAATGCATTGCAGACCCTAAACTAAAGTGTTACCGTAAAGCTATTTGTTCCTTATAAACAGACTAAAAACAACCACACCAGACGAGCAAAGCTCACAGTGAAGATCGACTGAGTGTGACGTGAAGTAAATATGGTGCAAAAGAGTCACAGACATGCCGCCCCATAATGCATCCTAATCCAATATATATATTCCCATCAATAGAGATATAAACAGCGTCCATTAGCCAATGATTCCAGAGCCTCAGATTCCCAGGGGATCTCTGACCGCGTCACCGAAGAAGAAGAGCGATCAGGAGCAGCGAGGGTTGCAAAGGGGCGGAAAGTTTCCATGGAACTCAATCTGGGAAGTATTCCAATTCGGAAACTTAACATGAATTTACGGGAATTAATTGGAAATTTGGGGAAATTTAAATAAACTGTATCATATACAAGCATAAACATTTTGTTTGGTCATAAGCGGACATGTTAGTTTTTTATTTTGCATTGTCTTTGCATATTGATACATTTCCTAAATTATTACTTCTAATTTAGTAAATATGTAAAATAAATATATTTTTTGATGCAGTTGTTATGCGTGTGTTGTTTCAGTGTCACATGATCCTTCAGAAATCATTCTAATGTTCTGATTTATGATCAATGTTGGAAACCTGTGATTTTCAGGATTCATTGATGAATAAAACGTTCAGAAGAACAGCATTTATTCAAAATGTAAATATTTTCTATAAGTCTTTACTATCACATTTTTAACAAACTTTTGAACGGTAGTATGCTGCAAGATTTTTTTTTTCAACTACATTTAAGTTCCTTGTTATAGGCTAACCTGCAATTTTGCAAATTCCCAATTTATTCCCATTAACTCCCATGAAAATTTCCAGCCTTGAAAATTCCCGGAGTTTTGCAACCCTAGGAGCAGCACAACACGACAATGTCGCATTTTCCTCGTGGTTCGGTTCGCTTTCACAAGGCAACATTTTAATGTGTACCAAAATGTGTTTATGCAAGTCACATGTGAGTTAAA
Organism: Rhinogobio ventralis; assembly: GCA_039654625.1. NCBI lineage: Eukaryota > Metazoa > Chordata > Actinopteri > Cypriniformes > Gobionidae > Rhinogobio > Rhinogobio ventralis. Next base: position 730,502 of record CM077205.1, on the reverse strand, counting down.
CTGTCCTCTCATTGGTCAGAGTTTCCTCTGCGTCATCCTGGCTTTATCTGTCGAGACACACAAACACTTATACAAATATATCTGTCATTCACACTCTAACATTTTCATCACACACACAAACTCACAGCTCGTCACCGCCAAAGCCCGGTTTATGATCAAAATAAATTACTATTGTACAATATAATGAACTTCTCAAAGTAATAATATAATAGAGTGTATGTGATGAGATTTACACAGGACAACACCCTGAACAAGCACTGCTCCAGCTCAGAGTAATGATATGTTGGAGAAGAGCTGCTCCGGGCTGAGTGTGTGTGTGTCTTTTTCTTCTCTTTCTCACGGCTGTCTATAAAAATAAAGCTGTGTGATCTCAGTGAGGAGTTTCACAAGACACACACACACACGCCTCGCTCCTCTTTATCCACGCATCCGTCCTCCTCATTCCGGCTCCTTCGGTCCGTTCCACTCCAGATGAACAGAACCCGAGATCATCTCATCACAAACACGGCAGTCATTCCAGTGAAACACAGCTGCAGACATGAGCCTCATCATGCACACACACACACACACACACACACTCACACTCTCACACACACACTCTCACACATACACACTCACACACACACACACACTCTCACACACATACACATACTCACACACACACACACTCTCACACACACACATACTCTCACACACACACATACTCTCACACACACACTCACACACACTCACACACACACACTCTCACACACTCTCACACACACACATACTCTCTCACACACACACATACTCTCACACACACATACTCTCACACACACACATACACATACTCACACACACACACTCTCACACACATACACATACTCACACACACACACTCTCACACACACACATACTCTCACACACACACATACTCTCACACACACACACTCACACACACTCACACACACACACACTCACACACACACACACTCACACACACACACACACTCTCACACACACACACATACTCTCTCACACACACACATACTCTCACACACACACATACACATACTCACACACACACACACACTCTCACACACATACACATACTCACACACACACACTCTCACACACACACATACTCTCACACACACACTCACACACACTCACACACACACACTCACACACACTCACACACACACACTCTCACACACTCTCACACACACACATACTCTCTCACACACACACTCTCACACACACACACACACATACACATACTCACACACACACACACACACTCACACACTCTCACATACTCACACACACTCACACACACTCACACACACACACACTCACACACACTCACACACACTCACACACACACTCACACTGTCACACACACTCACTCTCACACCCTCACACACACTCTCACACACACTCTCACACACACTCTCACACACACACATACTCACACACACACACACACATTCTCACACTCTCACACACACTCACACACTCTCACATACTCACACACACTCACACACACAAGAGTTTAATCAATAGCAGCAATGAAAGCTCTAATCAATAGGGCAGGATTAATTATGTTGATTAACAGATCAATAACGTCGCAGCGTCACTTTGACTTATTACACATTTGTTTGTTAACATCTCAGGATTTCCCTCAGAGTGTGTGTCATGATCAGGGTTATTAGAGTTTACTGAGAATAAAACTATAAACAAAAACACATTTCTGATGTACTAAAATGAAAACGATACAGAAAAAACCCCCAACTAAATTAAGTTTGAACTGAAATTATATATAAAAATGAAAATGAAATAAAATATGCTACTGCCAAGGGGAAAAAAATCATTTTAATTTAGTTTAATTGAACTAGATGACCATGTGACATAACAAACACACACTGACAGAATGAGCAACCACCGTGATGATGTCACAGCAATATTTGCATACAGAATTGTGACTGGTGTTCAATCTTGCATTTATTTGCATAATGATTTGTGATTGGTCGGTTCTTCCGTGCATCTATTAAACTATTCTTTACCCAGGCAGGACAGAAAACAAGATGCATGCGGACCTCTGAGGTCATGACCTGTTTACCGGCTCTTAGAGGAGCAAACAGATGACAGCGTCTCCTCATTAATGAATTAGTCTGCGCTGATGAACACTCATTTCACACAGCGTTTCATGACATGAGAAAAGTGTGGAATGAGTCAAAATTATTAAAATAGGTCAGCCATAAGATACAACCATCAAAACAACCACAAACTACTTCTCTTACACGACCAGCACAACTAAAAAACGGAAACTGCCGAACATCCTCTCAAAACCTCAATCGTATTCAGTAGCTTTGCTCAAACGAGCGGCTCCAACTAAACAGACTAAATATTTAGTTAAAGCTTGTGTATAAAGCAGCGCCATCTGTTATCATGAAGCCGATTTACTGCAAAACACTTAATCAATACATCACTGAACTGGTTAGTCTGGGCAAAAAATAGCAAAGAGCATAATCGTCCAGGCCGAGATTACACTGCATGATAATCTGATGGGATTAAAGCGCAGTCTTCATTTCCTCCTGAGAGCGAGCTAACCGACTGTCAGGCTATTTTCAGCATTTGGGTGCAGACAGAGCGCCACTGTTCCCAGGCTTTCAGAAAAGACATTTTCCGCTGCTTTCAGCCCATTATCTCACACTCAGCGCGGCGACGGCGAACTCGCTCGACCACAGAAGCAATTTAGGCGCTCAGATGGTTTCTACACAGCAATCGGGGCGACGGCGCTCTTGTTAAATGACGTGATGAAAAGAAACCAGATTTCACACGACACCACTGGCACAGACATAAACACGTTTTATAAGGTCACTCGCCGTTCACAAGACAAACCCTTTCCATTAATTACTTTGCAGAAACCAACCAGATGTTGATCTTTTAAAAAACCCTCAGATGGGTGATAATAAACTTAATATTAATCTTCTTAAATCCCAAGAATCAATCTTTTAGATGCTGTTTTCGGTTGATGAATGAACAGAACTTAACCAGCAGACCAACTGCAAAAATAAGAACATTTGGAGAATATTTTAAGCAAAAAGGTTAAAATACATTGAGTTGCATAGAGCCAATTTCATGTCGTGTCCCACCACTTTTTGTGTGTGTGTCCTCAGAGTGCCCCCATACAATAAACGTGTCAAATTTGGTGAAGATTTCTCATTTCGTTTAGGAGTTATAGACGTTTGTATTTATGAGCATATAAAAATAACCCACTATCAAAATTTTGACATTTGGCCCAAAGCAATAATCAACCCGCTATGATTCTGATTTTCCTACGGTTGTTTCGTCTCGATCAGACGAGTTTCGAAGATATTCACGAAAGTTGTTTAAACGCTAAATCACAATGTTATACAAAACAAAAGGCGAAATCTAATCATATTCAGGAATCTGTGAAAATAAGTCAACCAAATCCAAAGCATGTGAATATTTGATTTTACAACTAAGTGGCAATTACGTTCATAAAATACAGCATTTCACTACAAAATTCAAAATGGCCAATGCCCAAAATGGCTGATATGGAAAAATTTTATATCATTTAACTCAGCATGCCACGTTTATGATTTTTGGGCATACCGTTTCGACGTGCATCTCTGGACCAGTAGGTGGTGCTGTGGCGAAACGCAGCATGTAGCCTCAGGTCATGCTTGTGATGATGTGTACCAAGTTTGGTCAGAATACGATAAAGCGTTTGTGGAGATATAGCCTTACGTCTATTTTCGCAAGCGCTGCGTAAAATTAGTTTGCACGTTATTCAAAAACACTTTGATGAATCGACTTGAATTCCATAACTTTTTGTTGCCATTGTCTGAAGATGATCTGTTTAAATTTTCATGCAAATCGGATAAACCGTCTAGTCGGATTTTTGGCGGGAAAGTTGGCACTACCGAAAATGACGTCATAGGGTTCAATCGAATCGTCTTGAGCCACGGAATCAAAGGAAATAATTTTTTACTTTTTTTGTTATGGTTCAAAAGTTATTAGCACAAACGTAAGTGCAATTTTGGACAGTTGGTGGCGCTAGAGGAATTGAGTTAGAGACTCCAAATTTGCTATGGAGGCATTTCAGACTGTCCTCTTTTGGTGTGCCAAATTTCATAACTTTCCCGCAAGCGGTTCTATGGGCTGCCATAGACTCAAGAGCGGAAGAATAATAAGAACGCCAACTGGCCCCTAATTATTTGTAGCTCCTGCCAGCTTTGTGCTCTGATACTTTAGATATGAAACAAAGTCTCAGATTTCAAATCCTGTCAGTTTCATCACTAAATTGAGTCAGTAAATGTGTGTTTGTACCTCTTTAATGTGTGTGACAGATGTATAACCGATCATCTCTTCCTCTTCACTACTAGTTACAGCACCAAATAGACATGATTGATTTCAGTAAGTTGTCCTGTATCTTTCAACTTTCCTTCTGATGTTCATTCATGGCACATGGAACCCATCAATCAGTGTTTCAACCGCCGAAAGACGTCAATAAAACAGCTGGAGAACAATACTTAATTCTGAAAAAACTGAATTTTTAATTATTGGACAAAAAAACTCCACATGTAGTAACCTAGAATACTGTCTAACACTTGATGGCTGCTCTGTCAAGTCCTCGTCGTCAGTTAGGAACCTGGGTGTGCTCTTTGATACCAATCTCTCATTTGAAAGCCACGTTTCTAGCATCTGTAAAACTGCATTCTACCATCTTAAAAATATATCTAAATTACAGCATATGCTTTCAATGCAAAATGCTGAACAGTTCATGCATTCATGACCTCAAGGCTAGATTATTGTAATGCTCTACTGGGTGGTTGCCCCGCTCGCTTAATAAATAAACTGCAGCTGGTCCAAAACACAGCAGCTCGAGTTCTTACTAGAACCAGGAAGTATGACCATATTAGCCCGGTTCTGTCAACACTGCACTGGCTCCCTATTAAACATCACATACATTTTAAAATCTTGCTAATTACTTACAAAGCACTAAATGGTTTAGCTCCCCAGTACTTGAGCGAGCTCTTAACGCATTATACTCCATCACGTCTATTGCGGTCTCAAAACTCTGGCCAGTTGATAATACCTAGAATATCAAAATCAACTGCAGGCAGTCGATCCTTTTCCTATTTAGCACCTAAACTCTGGAACAGCCTTACTAGCATTGTTCGGGAAGCAGACACACTCTGTCAGTTTAAATCTAGACTAAAAACACATCTCTTTACTATGGCATACACATAAAACATTATGAATTTATATATTTATAAAGTTAAATGATTGTTAGGCTGCATTAACTAGGTCAGCCGGAACCGGGAACACTTCCCATAACACCTGATGTACTCGTTACATCATAAGAAGAATGGCATCTACGCTAATGTTAGTCTCTCTGTTTATCCCGAGGTTTATCCGTGGTGAAATGAACCAGCCTCACCTTCACCCGGATCGTTCCTAGCCGAGGCTTCCAACAAAGCCACGCTCGCCGCAAACGAAACCCTTCTGCGGTTCTCCAACAGGTTCCCGTGGCCGCGGCGCTTGTCAGCCTTGCGCTTCTTGTTCTGCATCTCTTTCTCGTAGACGGCCCATCGCTTCAGCTGCTGCATGCGGCGCTTCTGAGCGGCTCGGAGTCGCTCCAGGCTGGGCACCTTATCCAGCGACTGCAGCTCCGTCAGCAGCTCCAGGTGATTGGCCATGTTGAGCCGCAGGTGGAGAGGTGGAGCAGGATGAAGATGATGATGAAGATGATGAGGATGAATCTAGCAGGGACTGCAACTCCCTGCCAAACCTCCACCCTTCATCCTGGACCTGGAGGAAGACACCGATCGAGCATTACGATCTGTTCACAGCAAGAGCAAAACGAAGCAACACGTCACAATATTACTCATTATAATAATTCATACGCAGATTAAAGGAGCGGGGCCTGGTTGAGTTAGTTAGTAGTGTGCCGAGACTGACTGTTATGGTAAGGGGCGGGACATTTCTCCAACACCAATCACAACACACTGCTCCAGCTGACCAATCAGAGCACAGTGTGCTTTTCAGAAGGAGGGGCTTCATAGAGACAGGAGTTACTGACAGACTGAGCAGAAAGAAATCAATACTTTTACTTTCATTAAATTGATCAAACGTGACAGTAAAACATTTATAATGTTACAAAAGATTCTATACCCGCAATAAGATTTAAAATATCAGTAAGCTTTATATATATAAATAAAATCATCATTTATTGGGTACTTTTAATTGGGAGGTGGCGGTCCCGAACCCTAACCCCTACATTTCAACTTATGAAAATGATTATTGAAATAATTTTTTTCCATTGTTGTTTTAAAAAATATCCTTTTGATTATGTTAAGTTAACAATATAATCCTTGTTAATAAATGATTAGGGCCCGAGCACCGATGGTGTGAGGACCCTATTGGAATTGCTCAGCCTATTATTATTCTTCTCCCAATGGCCTCGAAAACTCTTTAAACTTTGCACACGCATCAAAATTGGTGAAAATTTACGTTTGTTATGGGTTTCAGAATTAGGCGTGGCAAAATGGCTCGATAGCGCCACCTACAAAATTTCAACGAAGTGCCCCTCCTGCTACGTTTCACTTACACGTATGAAATTGGGTAGACACATGTAACAGCCCAATGCCTACAAAAAAGTCTCCTGGTAAGAAATCTGAAAACCAACAGGAAATGAGATATTTTAAATTTTCTTTGTAAAATTGTTGCAAATTTTGCCATTTCCAGACATTGTACTTTAACGAACTCCTCTTAGAGATTTAATCAGATCATCATCATATTTGCACAATGTCCGATCTGCCCCAAACTTCACATGTATTATTAGAGTCCTGACCTGAAGACATCTACACGCCAATATTCAGTTACAGTCATAGCGCCACCTGTGGGCAACAGGAAATGTCATGCTTTACACTGTGATTAACTCCTCATTGAGATTCAACCAGAACAACATCATATTTGGTCAGTCTAATCTTAAGGTCTTGGTGATGTTAAATTGCGAAGATCTTCAGTTTTCGCTGAAGGGCGTGTCCGTGGCGGCCTGTCAAAGTCTGATGTTTCGCCATGACACAGGAAGTTGTTGTAAGTCAGGCATACAATGTCCGATCTGCCCCAAACTTCACATGTTTGATAAGAGTCCTGGCCTGAAGACAACTACATGCCAATATTTGGTTATAGTCAAAGCGGCACCTGCTGGCAGCAGGAAGTGTGGCACATTGAAGTGACTTTGCCATATTTCTCCTATATTTACCGGCTTAAATGCATGTAGCCCACTATTTTCCTGAGGCCACCAGGGGGCGGTGCTCCCATGTGCGAGGGCCCTTTCATCGCTGCTTGTTTATTATTGTGTTTCGGTAGTGACAAATTTGGGAGAAGAAAAATATTCCAAAACTCTCTGAAAATACAATATGAGAATTAACTGCACAATTACTAGAAATGTGTACCTTGGATATTATGCAAGTTGCATGCATACATTTTTTATATTAAAATAAAATTTCAAGACGTTTCCAACTCTAAATTTGAACCAATTCTACAGAATAGCCCATCTATTGACTGGCAGTCCCCACCAAACACCTTCCCACAACATCCTGCTCTGCTCTGGAGCCGCTCAGAACCTCGTGGAGCTTGTTTTTATGGGGGAGATTCTTCTTATTTATAAAGCGCATCTCTCTGCCGTGTGTGTGGGGATTTACCACAGTAATTTATCAGTAAGTGCAGAGCGGGCTGCAGGCGTTCTGAGGAAAGTGGGCTTTACACATCAGCAATGAAGATGCCAGGTTCATCTACTGCATTGCTATTTTCCGCTCGTGAAGTGGGCAATGCTGACACACACACACACAACTGTCACATCCTGTCACCACCGGACGCCATCGACACACGCAAACAAGCCTCACCATTTCCTGTGCTTATCGCGGAGACATCTCAGAACACGCTTGGGAGAGAGAACAGAAAGCAGAGCAGGTGAATCATGTGTTTTCCATCTCAAACCCACGACAAGCATCACAGATATTTGAATGAATCTCTCGCGTAAAGGTTACGCTCAGGATTACTGTATCTATTAGGGGTGTAAAGGTACACGTATTCGCACCGAATGTAATCTTTAACAGTCGGCTTGTTTTATGCGGAACACACTTCAAATCCGAGTTTGATTTTCTGTCCATTTTATCACGAAATCCAAACGATAAATGCCGTTTTGCCGCTCTTTAATGTGCCGTGACTGATCACTGTACAGATGAGTGAACACGATCGTCATAGTCAAAGAATAAACATGAATGAACATCTGAAGGTGTGTTGAGCATACACACTTACTGACACGCATCATGTGGTGTAATCGCTCAATCAGTGTTTCACCGGCGGAAAGACGTCAGTAACACAGCTTGAGAACAATGTCATTCATTTAGTTTTCTCTCCCCTGCTCTACCGAACCGTCAGTTTTGTGTACCGTTACTCCCCAAATATCTATTTATTCAGCAGGGCTCCAGACTGCGACCAAATGGTGCCATTTTGCAACCTTTTTTCCTGCTGGTGTGACTAAATGTTGTTAGCGGTCTCACTGGTGCCCGACTGGTAAGAGCTGCCATTTCTGCTACACATGAGAAACCTCAAACGGTAAACGAAACGAAAGTGGAACGGAACCGCGCTCCTCGTTTGAGCTGCTCACACACGGGCCGATCTCCATCACGCCTAAATCTAGCGTGACCTTTCTGACGTGATTACACAATCCGAGGCGCATCGCAGATCTGCGCAAGATGAGCAATTTAGGTTAAAAAGTATATACTTTTTTTTTTTTTTTTAAACGGCCGATGGTTTGTCTGGATAAGACCCTATTCCTCTGGGATCATCAGAGCCTCTGAAGCCCTTCCTCTGAAACCGCATTGATTTGGACCTTCAACCGTTGGTTCCCATTGAAGTCTGTGAAAAATTATCAGGACATTTTCATTTTGAAGTGAACTAATCCTTTAAACTAATGAATGAATGTGCATTTTTGAACATACGTATTGTATTGTACATACTCAGATGATTTCAGACGCAGACGGTCACGTGCTTCATTCCCGAATGAATCAGCTGTTTTGAAGGAATCATATGAATGAATGATTCAATGACTCACTCATTCAGATCACCTATTAGGGGTTTTAGTTTCAGATTTTAAATTGTATTGAATTGAATATATTGATTAAATGTGAGAATTTGACAAAAAGATGATAATAC
>CM077205.1:699809-720765 GCA_039654625.1 Rhinogobio ventralis | reverse complement strand
AGAGAGAGCGAGAGAGAGACAGAGAGAGAGAGAGAGAGAGAGAGAGACAGACAGGGAGAGAGAGAGACAGACAGAGAGAGAGAGAGACAGAGAGAGACAGAGAGACAGAGACAGAGAGAGAGAGAGAGAGAAAGAGAGACAGAGACAGAGAGACAGAGAGAGAGAGACAGAGAGAGAGACAGAGAGAGCGAGAGAGGGACAGAGAGAGAGAGAGAGAGAGAGACAGACAGGGAGAGAGAGAGAGAGACAGAGAGAGAGATTGTCAGTGTTAGTTCAGGCTCTTTCTGGGTCAGTGTCTCCCCAGTTATCAGCCAAACCAGGCCAGCTATAGAAAGACACACAGGAAGTGGATAGAAGCGCACAGGCTTCGGCAGAGGGCGTGGCGGCTTTATCTCGTCAGGTTAGGAGTGAGACAGGCCCCGGACAGGTGAGAGTCAGCACAGATCACCTGTCAATCATCCGTAATGATGACGAGCAGAATGATTATGGATTCATATCTGTCAGAATGCAGTAAGGGCCTCTATGAATAATAAATAAGCCCAATTAGATCAGCGTTAGCAGTTAAAACATCAGATATCAATCACATCAGCCTCAGATTTCACAAGCGTGAGCCGGAACACGTGTTACTGAACCAAAAACTAAAGCATGACCACAAACCAGGACACGCTAATCACACTCATACTCATACTCATACTCATACTCTCATACTTCAACCCTCTACAATGCGAGTAACTCTTCACTCTGGGCGAATAAACAATATCTATCATTAGCCCAACGCTAATAAATGCTAAGATTTTGCTCGCCTGTGTGTTAGAGGCTAAGAATAAGTTTTGCTTAGATATATTTTCACTCGCTGAACACTCAATGCGATCTGTCCATCAAGCGATCTGTCTATTTCAGTTCAGCTCAATGGATGCGTGCGCACCTGTATCTGACGTACCGTAAACTCTAGTGTGAAGGCGCACACCTCGCCGCCGCTTTGAGGGAGCGCTGTTTCTCTCACACACACGCACACACACACGCAAAGAGAGAGAGAGTCTTCCATACCACGCAGAATCAACGCGCTACATGTAAACCATATTCTTTGTTGTATTTTCCTGTCAAAATAACGGAGTTCATTTGGAATTATCCCGCTTTTAAGAAGAAGCAGACGATATGCGGTAGAGGGCGGGACTAATGCGCAAACGGCAATCTCATTGGCTGGCGCTCATCTATTACCTTCACTGGTTTGATGTCAGCAAATCAGTTTGAGCAACGCTGACAACGTGATTAATATTCATGAACCCAGCAGCTCATCAGTCTTTAGTGCGTTGTGTATTGTTATTAATAGAAGAATTAGTAGTAGTAGATATGGTATCTAGTAGTAGTAGTAGTAGTATCTAGTAATAATTATGGTCTATTACTATTATATTTCTTTTACAGAAACACTGAATGACCAACAATATCTTAAGCACCTCCACCAGTCCTAAATTCAGTTAAAATATCAAACGTGCATTCATACGTGTGTATATAAAACATTTCTTAAATATATACATGTGTGTGTATTTACACATAATAATTCTACACACTACACACACATATATTATGTAAACACAAACTTTTATTTTGGATGTTAATCGCGATAAATCGATTTGACAGCACTAATATAACTAAACCAGTATATCAGTCTGGCGAGTAAACAAAAAATGTACTAGCCAATGGCGATTATATTTCCAAGGTGTGTGTAGAGGGTTGTACTTCATATTTTCATGGTTTGCTGATAGTGAACTAAAAGTTAGTAAAATATCTATAAAATAAACACATACACGTGTATAAAATATAATTGCAGATTCTAATGTTTTTCAATTATTCATTCATTTTCAGGCCACAACTTTATTAATTTAATTTAATTTAAAAATTTGTCAGCTAAATTATTTATTATAATATTAATTTAATAATTTTTCTCAGATGTCAGTTAATGGCCAAATGACATGACATGACATAAATCAAATATTGAATCTTTTTAGTAAGTATTTTTACTTTTTGTTCCATTTTCCATTTTTATAAATGAATTCTTAGATTTGCAGCATCTCTGAAAACCCGGCACTAAAATGGAATTTATAGAACAAAATTTGGGGAGAAAATAAAGTGAAATTTGGGAATATAAGAGGAATTTTAAAGGGCCCTAGAAAACAGACCATCATGATATAATGACAGATTCTAATGTTTTTCATTTTCAGGCCAAAACTTTATTACTTTATAACTCGTGATACATTTTAAAATAAAGAAGAAAAAAAGGGAAAAATCTGAATTTAATCAAAGCGAGATCTAATCAGCCAAATTGATTAATATTTAAATAATTTCTCACTGTTCTCTGATGGACAAATTACATGCAGGTCAACAAATAAAATATTTCATTTTTTAGTAAGTGTTTTTTTAAATTTATTTTAATTTAGCATTTTTATAAATTAATTATTAGCTTTGCAGCAACTCATGAACCCAACTAAATTTGGGGAGAAAATAAAATAAAATTTGGGAAAATAAGAGCCCTAGAAAACAGAGGCAAAAAGCAAAAAGCACCAGACGAAGCTCCAAGCCTTCAGTCCGGCAGCGCTCAGTGGAAACGGGAAAGGCTTGTGTGTTTGTTTTGTCTATTTCAGGCCGTTGTGACCGCAGCTGTTCATCACACACACATCACTGAAGCCGCTCATTTAGGAAAAAGATTGTGCATTTATTTTTGAAAGACGTGACCACGCCAAACCGTCCACAGACAGACTATTGTTTCTGCCGTCTGACGACACACACGGGCCGGACCGTCCACAGGCCTCGAGCCTGAACATAAATCACAGCTAAAGAAACACAACTCCAGCACATCCTGAAGCATGATTGTGTACAGCACAATGTTTTTAAAGAGCGATCGCACAACTGGGCCCTACGATTTCTGCAATGCCAAAAAACACCGATGGACTCCCTTCTAGGGATGGTATCAAGAGCCCATGCGGCCAAAATTTGTAAGGGTGCGACTAAACTTTTTCCTAGGTCTCACCGGTGCACCTAACGTCCTCGCATCCGCTGCCTCTTCATCGTTTGTTCTCCTTTGACGGAACTCACACTCATGGTTGGATCATATCATAGTCTAAACCAATCAGAGACAGAGATGGGGCGGGTCTTTGCCTCTGATTGGCTGTGGTCCAGATATTCCTGTAGGCCTACACCGCTCCGTGCTGTGTGTGATTGAACGCAAGAAAACAGACGACGAACAATGAAAAGAAATAGACCCATAAGGCATCTTTACACAGTCGAGTTAAGGCGGATCTAAAGCGGCTCTGTGTCTGCTCAAAATCCTGTGTAAAGACGCAATGCCGCATAAAAGCAGATTTAAAATACGCCGGATCTGACCCACCTCAGCCCCTATATCAAAGGAGACGCTTAACCGGTTTGTGAGTCCATTTCACTGAAGGTGTGTGTGAGTGTGTGTGTGTGTGTGGGATGAACGTGAACTTGTGCCGCCCTAAACTATGTCCTTGTCATGACAACCGCCCATCAGTGTCAGCTCAGGCGTGCCGAGAATCAAGAAGCGGGAGACAAAACCGGATTAGCTCCATGTTTTAGGCAAATTAAAATAATGTGTACCATTAAAGTAAAAGAGTCCTGTACTCACATTGTCAAGCACCAAAATAACAGAGTCGTCGTGTGTAATCGATTGGCGTTCGCCGCTTGTAATCTTCCTCTGAAGAGACTGGCAGATCGCGCGGCAGCATTTCCCTCAGATACAGTAAATGCTTAACCCAGTCGGCGTCACTGTGATTGTGCATTGTTATATTATATTCCAAAAATAATCTCTTTGAGAGCGATATTTGCTGATAAATCTGCTGTCCTGCCTGAAACGCTAACGTTAGTGTCATTGTTCATTTGTTGCGCCTGCTGCAAAGGGACTTCTGGCTCTTTGAAAAAACTTCCGACCACTTTTAATCCTGCTGTGATCTACCCGTAATAATTCATAATTTCATTATAGCATTTGTTCCAGCTGGCACAATTTTATTAAGAAATATAAACAACTATAGGCCACCGTAGCCCACAATAGCCTATCAGTAGCGCTACCACATAATTATGACAATCAAAGCGTGATATACACAGCAGGCAGAGGACATTCAAAATTCTGTATTTTTATTATGAGTTGTCTTTCATTGTTTATTATTTCATTTTTTTTAAATGAATTTAACACTGTTAAAACTGTAGTTTAAAATAGTAATGTTCAAAGCATTATTTCCCATGATTTTAATCCCTGTGTAACTGCATATATTATGTTGTCATTTAAATAATATATATGAATGTATAGCGTGATAAAAAGGTGACCTTGAAATTGCGGCGTTAAAGGCGACGCGAGCCGGGGAAACATTTGGGTGCACCTAAATAAAGTTAGCCGCACCACTGTCTAACACCAGTGTTAGTCTGGAGCCCTGCATACACACACACACACACACACACACACAAATTAGGAATCGATAAGCAGAATCGGAATCGTTTAAGTTGCATTTTTCCTTACCACTAATTCTTTATTAGTTGTTTAATAATTTAACTTCACAATTGGATCCGATTCTGATTCGATTAACGATTTAATATTGATTCAATAAATTTACTGTAACTAATGCTGTAAAATACACAGGAACCAGAGCGGGTACAATATCAAAGGTTAAATGAATTGATGTGTAGGCTACTTACATATATATGACACACAAGGAAGTGTTTATAATACATTTTTAATGACACAATTATGTTTCTACTCATTTTTTATATTAACATTTAAATGGTGGCTGTCATAAAACAGATTTATTCAAACATGCATTCAATATTGAAGAAGAGGTGAAGTAAAAATACAATGAATATGCAATATAATGCATATATTTAGCCAAACAATCCTCTCTAAGTTCATTTTTCTAAAGCTGACCAAAGAGTTTTTAATATTAGTTACTAATACACTAAATAAATATATGAATATTATATAGAATTAGTTTCTATTATATATCTTTTCTACTCGCTATAATAAATGTAAATGGTAAATGTATAATGTATTTGTTTATTTCAATCTAATTTGAGTGTGTGGAATAAATAAATAAGCGATTAAGTGTTAAAATAACATATAATAAAATATTTAAAAAAATGATTAAAGTAAATAAATATATTAATTTAATAGACTGATAATTTTAATCACATTTTTTAATAATTTATTTTACATTTTATTATATGTTAATTTAACATTTAATCACTTATTTATTTATTTAAATCAAATTTATTGATGTACTTTAATATATATCATTTTTTTTTTTTTTCTCTAGAATTTTAAGCAAATTTAGAAATAAGAAATGAATTAAATTTGTTTTATCATGTTAATTTGACTTAACTTATTTATTTTAATCTAATTTATTTATGTATTTTAATATATAAATATAAAATGGTATTTCTCCAAATTTGCACATTTATTTAAGCTAATTTATTATTATTATATTCATATTTTTTGTTTTACTCTAGGCTTTTTCACATAGATTTATTTTAATCTCATTTATTTATTATTTTTATCATACGTTAATTTAACATGCAATCATTGATTTATTTGTTTAATCTCATTTCGTACATTTTTTTTGTTTTTTCTTTAGAATTTTAAGCAAATTTAGAAATAAGAAATGAATTAAACTTAGAATAAATGAAGCAAAATTATTTATTTAAATCTTATATTTATTTACATTTTTCATGTTTTTTCTCTGGACTTTTCCACGGACCCCCGTCACTCCGTCGCGGCCCCTGATCTACACACAGGGATCATCAAGACCTTTCCACAGGCTCGTCATGCTCCAGCATTTCCTTATTGCTGGTCAACTCAACGCAGGCCATCAGTCCAAACTTTATGGCGATTATGCCACTGTCAGGCGCGTGCGTCACACGCAGACCTCATAGCAATCTCCCACAAGCCCCTGCCTCGCCGTAACCGCTCTGTTATCTCCTCCACAGCTCTAAATGTCAAATTAAATCGAAGACATGCCGAGCGATTCTCTGTAGATTTAAAGCTAATTAAAGAGCGTGGATGAGAGCCGACGGTCTCTCGTCTGGTCCGGAAGCGAAGGACGCTGGGAGCTGTTTGCTCTTTTTTTTGGATGCTTTCAAGGCTCGTGCTTTTAGAGTAATGATGGCGCTTTCATTAATATTTCACACTGGACCAACGTCTAAACTCAGCAGGAAAACAAACGGCTTTCAACACTAAAGTGGACATAAATTAATAAAAATATGGATGCATGTAGAGTCATCTCTCCTCTTTGGATAATGCACATGCATGCAGAACCTCAAGCACATCTGCTCACTGTCAAACACACACACACACACTCCTCCTGCCTGGTACAGGAAGGCACAAGTAAAGGCCGCAGGAACGAAGCACTCAAAATATCTGACACCAAAGCCCCTTCAGCTTAACCTGCGGGGTAAACAGCGCCGAGGATGTGAGCGTGTGACCGTTTAAGCCTCATGAAACTTCATAAAGCAAAGCCACACGTGAGATTTACACCGTCACCGTCATATCAAAGCAAGCTCTGACTGTCTCAGGATTTTCAGTTTAATGTGCTTTTAACCTCGCACAAAGAAACATCTCACACTCGTCATTGTGAAAGAGGGTTAACTTCCAAAACATCATTTTAAGTAAGTTAGATGCTTTATTGTCATTGTGCGCAACACAAGTGGAAACTCTCCGAGAGTGAGCGACACTTGAGCACAAAAAGAGCCACTCAAAGTGTATGCAGTCAGAGAGGTCAAAATGGATTAAATGTTAACAATAACATGCATTTAGAAGCTCCATGGCGACATTTCCACAGATGCACAAGACAATTATCTGTAAATAAGCAAATAAGAACAAACCCAATGCGACCTGACTACCCAAGAGCTCATATGATGGCACAGGTCAAAAACATCAGCGAGTCCACGTACACGAATATATGAAGGATTAACACACACCACACATCATGCTGGAGGAAGACGAGATCTAGAACTGTTCGTCTGGCTTATACTACTAGAGGGTCAGCCCGTGTCAAATCAACCAATTTCGGGAAACTTCCCCAGCTCAAATTTTTGATTCTGTTAATATTCAAAACTAAATAGCGATGAAAGCCAAAGTATTAAATGTCACAGATGTATATTGACTGAGTAATCCACTGTTTTACAGAGGGGGTCAAAATGACATTTTGAGGCAAATTAGGGGGTGTAAAAATGGCTTTAGAAAGATGGCAGCATCATTATTTTATTTTCACACAGAGATTGGTAGATCTATCAGTGAAATCTGTTGACTTTATCAATCTGTGATGCATTATATGCCAACGGTGACCGTTCAACAATGGGAAATAAGCACTTCTTGTGTTTTTTGTCCAAGTTTGCATGCCTGTAACTCAAGAAGTATTAAAGATATCTGAATATCCTTTTAGATTTTGGTTCTTAATAAACTTTTCTTTTGGTATCTTCATTTTAAAGGCCCTCGATGGTTCAGTCCCAGAGATATGGAGATCTGAATGCGTCTCCGTGAGTAAACTGGTCAATTGTGCACATTTTCAGTGGCCAAAAACCAAATCTGGGTCATTTTGCACACAACTGATACTTTTTTCTTTTAAAGAGGAATATCTGAAGAAACCAATAATGTTGAAACTAGAAATGTATCTTGTGTTTTTCTATCAACACAATTGCATAGAAGACACCTCTGAGTGCCATAAATATTCTTTTTCCATAGTTTGCATGCCTGTCACTCAAAAGGTATTCAAGATATCTTAATATCCTTCTAGATTCTCATTCTTAATCAACTTTCCTTTTGAAATCTTAATTTTCAAGGCCTTATACAGTTCAGTCCCAGAGATATGTGGACCCCAAT
Source organism: Rhinogobio ventralis (assembly GCA_039654625.1). Classification (NCBI taxonomy): domain Eukaryota; kingdom Metazoa; phylum Chordata; class Actinopteri; order Cypriniformes; family Gobionidae; genus Rhinogobio; species Rhinogobio ventralis. The sequence goes on along the minus strand of CM077205.1, from coordinate 712,889 downwards.
GTGACTCCATGTTCAAATTGGGATTGAACCATCAAGGGCCTTTAAAATGAAGATACCAAAAGAAAAGTTTATTAAGAACCAACATCTAGAAGGATATTCAGATATTGTGAATACTTGTGACAGGCACAAACTTTAGAAAAAGAACATTTATGACACTCATAAAGGTGTTTTGTGTTGATAGAAAAACACGAGATACATTTCTAGTTTCAACATTATTTGTTCTTCAGATATTCCTCTTTAAAAGAAAAAAACTATCAGTTGTGTGCAAAATGACTGATTTTTTGGAGCCGCATCTCCATATCTCTGGGACTGAACAAATGACGGCCTTTAAAATGAAGAAACCAAAAATCAGAATCTAAAAGGATATTCAGATATCTTTAATCCTTCTTGAGTTACAGGCATGCAAACTTGGGGCAAAAAAGTGCTTTTCCCCATTTCTGAATGGTCGCCGTTGGCATATAATGCATCACAGATTGATAAAGTCAACAGATTTCACTAATAGATCTACCAATCTCTGTGTGAAAATAAAATAATGATGCTGCCATCTTTCTAAAGCCATTTTACACCCCCTAATTTGCCTCAAAATGTCATTTTGACCCCCTCTGTAAAACAGTGGATTACTCAGTCAATATACATCTGTGACATTTCATATTTTGGCTTTTATCGCTATTTATTTTTGTCTTTCTACAGAAAAAACATTAACAAAATCAAAAATTTGAGCCGGGGAGCTCTGGTTGAGTTGCCTCTGAATGACCCTATAGACTACTTTGATTTAGTTTGGACTAAGGTTATAAAAAACACACATTATTGCTTCAGTCAGACAAAAATCAAAGCGCATGTAAACTGTAGGATTCACAACGGTTTACCACATTTGTCAAGGATTTACAGTATAAACCTGTTGAACACGTGAAATAGCAGCTTTAAGGAAACGGTCATTGAGAGAAATGATGAACCTTAAACCTCATCAAATCTCACATGTCCTTATCAGAATTACATAACTCTAACAACACGCATGTTTCTACTAAAATATGATGGTGCAGTGAAAAATAATGAGGAACTGTTTATATTGAGCTGACACGTACATTTATAGCTAGACTATAACTACACCAACAGAATCTAAACATCAAATCAATGGTGATGCTGATCATTTCCTGTAACGGCATGAAACTACAGCAGCAAACGGGACATGCATGTAGTCTTTGGAGTGGCTGTGTGTGTGTGTTGGCTCATGTTCACCCAACAACAATGCAAGGAAAGTCTTCTAGAAAGGCTTCGGCACCAGCAGCTTCCTCACACACACAGTTACTGGCCCGGCCTGTGAGGTCATTTCCTGTACAGGATGCAACGCTGTATCCAATTGGCTGACGGCCTCATTATTATTATTAGTGGCACATGGTGCAGAAACGTATGTAAACACACAACCAAGCACAATGGTACACACAGTCTGATGGCGCTCTTGGGTAAAAGTCAGAGCTGACTGCGCAGCATCAACCATCTTCTACACTATCACAATCACTTCCATGGCCACAGGTGTATAAAATCAAGTACTAGGCATGCAGACGCTTCTACAAACAGAGAAATATTTTCTTTTTAAGGACTACAACAAACGGCTGGTAGGGACTACAACGAGTTAGTGACATCACTAACCCTAACATTTACATAACCCCGCCCCCGGGAACATGTGGAGAAGAGTTGCTGTAGTCGAGCACATTTGGGAGTCGCTCAAGCTGTCGTCCGTCTTTCTCATTTATTAATACAGTACGAACACAAACGCAATCGCATGTCATAAAGCAAGATGACATCATAAGTTATAACCGTAATTAAACTAAACTATCCCTGTTCTCTCTTCATGCAGCAGATATTCTCTGGCTCATCTCACAACAGTTCCAGCGGTTTATAGATTATCATGACAGAACATGCTAATCAATGACTGAAGATGGTTAACTCATAAATTCATCAACTATCCCTTCAGAAGCGTCCTGTCTCATTCTACATGTTGTCTCTTCTTCTTGAGTCTCTCCATCATTGTCCGACTCCGGTTTCAACATGAAAGGCTGAACAGTTTCGGACATTTTCAGTGCGTGTGTGGGTGAGGTTATCAGAGCTGCTAACACAAGCTCTTGAAGCTCCGCCCTCTTCCTGAAAGGGGGCGGGGAGCAGCAGTTCATTTGCATTTAAAGGGACACACACAAAAAACAACGCGTTTTTGCTCACCCTCAAAAATCTGTGGGGTATTTTGAGTGGGGTATGTATTTTGGGACATCAGAGACTTATTTTACATCTTGTAAATAGGACCCCTTTAAAAACCAGGCCAAAAATCCTAATAATCAAACTAAATCATAATAATTATTAATACTGATAATAATATAGGGAACCCACAACAAGTAACTAAATGTATTTTTTAATTAATAGATAATTGCAAATGAGATTTTAGTGATACTTTGACCACTCAAAGAGGAAATGTCCCTGGTTTCCATTTCAGAAATCTGGTCACCTTACTTTGTGTGTGTCACTAAACGACACAAGACTGACATAAAAATAACAAAACACATTCAACTTTGTTTCATAATTGACGAATATTGAACCGAACTGAATCAACATTGAACTAAATTGATCTGAATAACGACAGTATTGACTATTGATATCTGAAGTTTGCATTATTGATTCTGTCATTTTTATGTTTATTACCGTGAATCTGCTTTGCAACATCTGTACTGCATAAAGCTCTATAGAAACTGAAATTTGCATTGCATTATAAAAACGTTACGGTGCACATCAGAGAAAGTGCATCTTTAAACCTGCATCCTCCACACACACTGACACACACACACAGTGTCTTAATCCAATCGCCCATGTTAAGCTGTAAAGCGCGGTGTAAACGGGCCTGTACTCAGATTAAAGCAGCACGCCGTACACTCAGGTCAGTGTTGAACTGAACGTCTCCAGGCAAACGCAGCCGCAGGTGTTTGTGGAAATCCCGAGACGCCCGCACTGTTTGGAAAACAGCTTTTGATGTCAATCACCGTGTGCGGAACATATTAATTCATAAAGACGCCGTCTGCTTTACCCTGCTGTTAATATTACATGAGTCACAATCTCATTCCTGCTGTGGGAATTATTCATCAGCACAAACTCACACGCCGACACCAAATCAAAACATGCAAACGTACACCGCCACATCAACAACATCAGAGCGATCCTCACGGGACGCTTTCACATGGAAATTGCTCTAATCTCTTTTCCATCGCACTGTGAAGAAAACTGGCAAACCAATAGGATTTGAGCTTTTGGTCACACGATATTTCACACAGTAAAGAGGATCCGGAAACGGCTCTCGTCTCTGTACAAAAATCTGACTGGCTGTTTGAAAACATGTAAATACTGTTTGACTTCCTTTCTTCTCTGAGACAAACGGATGTCAGAAAGAGAAAGTTACATAGCGTTTTGTGTCGCAGAGTATTCAGTAATGAAACAAGTGAAGTCTTTATGTGTGAGTCATTGAATCATTTACTCAAGAGATTCGTTCAAAAACACTGATTCATCCAGTAATGAAACAAGTGAAGTCTTTATGAGTGAGTCATTGAATCATTCATTCAAGAGATTCGTTCAAAAACACTGATTCATCTAGTAATGAAACAAGTGAAGTCTTTATGAGTGAGTCATTGAATCATTCACTCAAGAGATTCATTCAAAAACACTGATTCATCCAGTAATGAAACAAGTGAAGTCTTTATGAGTGAGTCATTGAATCATTCATTCAAGAGATTCGTTCAAAAACACTGATTCATCTAGTAATGAAACAAGTGAAGTCTTCATGAGTGAGTCATTGAATCATTCATTCAAGAGATTCATTCAAAAACACTGATTCATCCAGTAATGAAACAAGTGAAGTCTTTATGAGTGAGTCATTGAATCATTCATTCAAGAGATTCGTTCAAAAACACTGATTCATCCAGTAATGAAACAAGTGAAGTCTTCATGAGTGAGTCATTGAATCATTCATTCAAGAGATTCATTCAAAAACACTGATTCATCCAGTAATGAAACAAGTGAAGTCTTAATGAGTGAGTCATTGAATCATTCATTCAAGAGATTCATTCAAAAACACTGATTCATCCAGTAATGAAACAAGTGAAGTCTTCATGAGTGAGTCATTGAATCATTCACTCAAGAGATTCATTCAAAAACACTGATTCATCCAGTAATGAAACAAGTGAAGTCTTTATGAGTGAGTCATTGAATCATTCACTCAAGAGATTCATTCAAAAACACTGATTCATCCAGTAATAAACCAGTGAAGTCTTTATGAGTGAGTCATTGAATCATTCACAAGAGATTCATTCAAAAACACTGATTCATCCAGTAATGAAACAAGTGAAGTCTTCATGAGTGAGTCATTGAATCATTCACTCAAGAGATTCATTCAAAAACACTGATTCATCCAGTAATGAAACAAGTGAAGTCTTTATGAGTGAGTCATTGAATCATTCATTCAAGAGATTCATTCAAAAACACTGATTCATCCAGTAATGAAACAAGTGAAGTTTTTATGAGTAAATCATTGAATCATTCATTCAAGAGATTCATTCAAAAACACTTATTCATCCAGTAGTGAAACAAGTGAAGTCTTTATGAGTGAGTCATTGAATCATTCATTCAAGAGATTCATTCAAAAACACTGATTCATCCAGTAATGAAACAAGTGAAGTCTTTATGAGTGAGTCATTGAATCATTCATTCAAGAGATTCATTCAAAAACACTGATTCATCAAGTAATGAAACAAGTGAAGTCTTTATGAGTGAGTCATTGAATCATTCATTCAAGAGATTCATTCAAAAACACTGATTCATCCAGTAATGAAACAAGTGAAGTCTTTATGAGTGAGTCATTGAATCATTCATTCAAGAGATTCATTCAAAAACACTGATTCATCCAGTAATGAAACAAGTGAAGTCTTTATGAGTGAGTCATTGAATCATTCATTCAAGAGATTCATTCAAAAACACTGATTCATCCAGTAATGAAACAAGTGAAGTTTTTATGAGTGAGTCATTGAATCATTCATTCAAGAGATTCATTCAAAAACACTTATTCATCCAGTAATGAAACAAGTGAAGTCTTTATGAGTGAGTCATTGAATCATTCACTCGAGATTCATTCAAAAACACTGATTCATCCAGTAATGAAACAAGTGAAGTTTTTATGAGTGAGTCATTGAATCATTCACTCAAGAGATTCATTCAAAAACACTTGATTCATCCAGTAATGAAACAAGTGAAGTTTTTATGAGTGAGTCATTGAATCATTCACTCAAGAGATTTATTCAAAAACACTGATTTATCCAGTAATGAAACAAGTGAAGTCTTTATGAGTGAGTCATTGAATCATTCATTCAAGAGATTCATTCAAAAACGCTGATTCATCCAGTAATGAAACAAGTGAAGTCTTTATGAGTGAGTCATTGAATCATTCACTCAAGAGATTCATTCAAAAACACTGATTCATCCAGTAATGAAACAATTGAAGTCTTCATGAGTGAGTCATTGAATCATTCACTCAAGAGATTCGTTCAAAAACACTGATTCATCCAGTAATTAAAAACAAGTGAAGTCTTCATGAGTGAGTCATTGAATCATTCACTCAAGAGATTCATTCAAAAACACTGATTCATCCAGTAATGAAACAAGTGAAGACTTTATGAGTGAGTCATTGAATCATTCATTCAAGAGATTCGTTCAAAAACACTGATTCATCCAGTAATGAAACAAGTGAAGTCTTTATGAGTGAGTCATTGAATCATTCAGTCAAGAGATTCATTCAAAAACACTGATTCATCCAGTAATGAAACAAGTGAAGTCTTTATGAGTGAGTCATTGAATCATTCAGTCAAGAGATTCATTCAAAAACACTGATTCATCCAGTAGTGAAACAAGTGAAGTCTTCATGAGTGAGTCATTGAATCATTCACTCAAGAGATTCATTCAAAAACACTGATTCATCCAGTAATGAAACAAGTGAAGACTTTATGAGTGAGTCATTGAATCATTCATTCAAGAGATTCGTTCAAAAACACTGATTCATCCAGTAATGAAACAAGTGAAGTCTTTATGAGTGAGTCATTGAATCATTCACTCGAGATTCATTCAAAAACACTGATTCATCCAGTAATGAAACAAGTGAAGTTTTTATGAGTGAGTCATTGAATCATTCACTCAAGAGATTCATTCAAAAACACTGATTCATCCAGTAATGAAACAAGTGAAGTCTTTATGAGTGAGTCATTGAATCATTCATTCAAGAGATTCATTCAAAAACGCTGATTCATCCAGTAATGAAACAAGTGAAGTCTTTATGAGTGAGTCATTGAATCATTCACAAGAGATTCATTCAAAAACACTGATTCATCCAGTAATGAAACAAGTGAAGTCTTCATGAGTGAGTCATTGAATCATTCAGTCAAGAGATTCATTCAAAAACACTGATTCATCCAGTAATGAAACAAGTGAAGTCTTCATGAGTGAGTCATTGAATCATTCACTCAAGAGATTTGTTCAAAAACACTGATTCATCCAGTAATGAAACAAGTGAAGTCTATATGAGTGAGTCATTGAATCATTCAGTCAAGAGATTCATTCAAAAACACTGATTCATCCAGTAATGAAACAAGTGAAGTCTTTATGAGTGAGTCATTGAATCATTTACTCAAGAGATTCATTCAAAAACACTGATTCATCCAGTAATGAAACAAGTGAAGTCTTTATGAGTGAGTCATTGAATCATTCAGTCAAGAGATTCATTCAAAAACACTGATTCATCCAGTAATGAAACAAGTGAAGTCTTCATGAGTGAGTCATTGAATCATTCACTCAAGAGATTTGTTCAAAAACACTGATTCATCCAGTAATGAAACAAGTGAAGTCTTTATGAGTGAGTCATTGAATCATTCAGTCAAGAGATTCATTCAAAAACACTGATTCATCCAGTAATGAAACAAGTGAAGTCTTTATGAGTGAGTCATTGAATCATTTACTCAAGAGATTCATTCAAAAACACTGATTCATCCAGTAATGAAACAAGTGAAGTCTTTATGAGTGAGTCATTGAATCATTCACAAGAGATTCATTCAAAAACACTGATTCATCCAGTAATGAAACAAGTGAAGTCTTTATGAGTGAGTCATTGAATCATTCACTCAAGAGATTCATTCAAAAACACTGATTCATCCAGGAATGAAACAAGTGAAGTCTTTATGAGTGAGTCATTGAATCATTCACTCAAGAGATTCATTCAAAAACACTGATTCATCCAGTAATGAAACAAGTGAAGTCTTTATGTGTGAGTCATTGAATCATTCACTCAAGAGATTCATTCAAAAACACTGATTCATCCAGTAATGAAACAAGTGAAGTCTTTATGTGTGAGTCATTGAATCATTCACAAGAGATTCATTCAAAAACACTGATTCATCCAGTAATGAAACAAGTGAAGTCTTCATGAGTGAGTCATTGAATCATTCACTCAAGAGATTCATTCAAAAACACTGATTCATCCAGTAATGAAACAAGTGAAGTCTTTATGAGTGAGTCATTGAATCATTCACAAGAGATTCATTCAAAAACACTGATTCATCCAGTAATGAAACAAGTGAAGTCTTTATGAGTGAGTCATTGAATCATTCACTCAAGAGATTCATTCAAAAACACTGATTCATCCAGTAATGAAACAAGTGAAGTCTTTATGAGTGAGTCATTGAATCATTCACTCAAGAGATTCATTCAAAAACACTGATTCATCCAGTAATGAAACAAGTGAAGTCTTCATGAGTGAGTCATTGAATCATTCACTCGAGATTCATTCAAAAACACTGATTCATCCAGTAATGAAACAAGTGAAGTCTTTATGAGTGAGTCATTGAATCATTCACAAGAGATTCATTCAAAAACACTGATTCATCCAGTAATGAAACAAGTGAAGTCTTTATGAGTGAGTCATTGAATCATTCAGTCAAGAGATTCATTCAAAAACACTGATTCATCCAGTAATGAAACAAGTGAAGTCTTTATGAGTGAGTCATTGAATCATTCACTCAAGAGATTCATTCAAAAACACTGATTCATCCAGTAATGAAACAAGTGAAGTCTTTATGAGTGAGTCATTGAATCATTCAGTCAAGAGATTCATTCAAAAACACTGATTCATCCAGTAATGAAACAAGTGAAGTCTTTATGAGTGAGTCATTGAATCATTCAGTCAAGAGATTCATTCAAAAACACTGATTCATCCAGGCATGAAACAAGTGAAGTCTTTATGAGTGAGTCATTGAATCATTCACTCAAGAGATTCATTCAAAAACACTGATTCATCCAGTAATGAAACAAGTGAAGTCTTTATGAGTGAGTCATTGAATCATTCAGTCAAGAGATTCATTCAAAAACACTGATTCATCTAGTAATGAAACAAGTGAAGTCTTTATGAGTGAGTCATTGAATCATTCACAAGAGATTCATTCAAAAACACTGATTCATCCAGTAATGAAACAAGTGAAGTCTTTATGAGTGAGTCATTGAATCATTCAGTCAAGAGATTCATTCAAAAACACTGATTCATCCAGTAATGAAACAAGTGAAGTCTTTATGAGTGAGTCATTGAATCATTCACTCAAGAGATTCATTCAAAAACACTGATTCATCCAGTAATGAAACAAGTGAAGTCTTTATGAGTGAGTCATTGAATCATTCACTCAAGAGATTCATTCAAAAACACTGATTCATCCAGTAATGAAACAAGTGAAGTCTTTATGAGTGAGTCATTGAATCATTCACTCAAGAGATTCATTCAAAAACACTGATTCATCCAGTAATGAAACAAGTGAAGTCTTCATGAGTGAGTCATTGAATCATTCACTCGAGATTCATTCAAAAACACTGATTCATCCAGTAATGAAACAAGTGAAGTCTTTATGAGTGAGTCATTGAATCATTCACAAGAGATTCATTCAAAAACACTGATTCATCCAGTAATGAAACAAGTGAAGTCTTTATGAGTGAGTCATTGAATCATTCAGTCAAGAGATTCATTCAAAAACACTGATTCATCCAGTAATGAAACAAGTGAAGTCTTTATGAGTGAGTCATTGAATCATTCACTCAAGAGATTCATTCAAAAACACTGATTCATCCAGTAATGAAACAAGTGAAGTCTTTATGAGTGAGTCATTGAATCATTCAGTCAAGAGATTCATTCAAAAACACTGATTCATCCAGTAATGAAACAAGTGAAGTCTTTATGAGTGAGTCATTGAATCATTCACTCAAGAGATTCGTTCAAAAACACTGATTCATCCAGTAATGAAACAAGTGAAGTCTTTATGAGTGAGTCATTGAATCATTCAGTCAAGAGATTCATTCAAAAACAGATTCATCCAGTAATGAAACAAGTGAAGTCTTTATGAGTGAGTCATTGAATCATTCACTCAAGAGATTCATTCAAAAACACTGATTCATCCAGTAATGAAACAAGTGAAGTCTTTATGAGTGAGTCATTGAATCATTCAGTCAAGAGATTCATTCAAAAACACTGATTCATCCAGTAATGAAACAAGTGAAGTCTTTATGAGTGAGTCATTGAATCATTCACTCAAGAGATTCATTCAAAAACACTGATTCATCCAGTAATGAAACAAGTGAAGTCTTCATGAGTGAGTCATTGAATCATTCACTCGAGATTCATTCAAAAACACTGATTCATCCAGTAATGAAACAAGTGAAGTCTTTATGAGTGAGTCATTGAATCATTCACAAGAGATTCATTCAAAAACACTGATTCATCCAGTAATGAAACAAGTGAAGTCTTTATGAGTGAGTCATTGAATCATTCAGTCAAGAGATTCATTCAAAAACAGATTCATCCAGTAATGAAACAAGTGAAGTCTTTATGAGTGAGTCATTGAATCATTCACTCAAGAGATTCATTCAAAAACACTGATTCATCCAGTAATGAAACAAGTGAAGTCTTTATGAGTGAGTCATTGAATCATTCAGTCAAGAGATTCATTCAAAAACACTGATTCATCCAGTAATGAAACAAGTGAAGTCTTCATGAGTGAGTCATTGAATCATTCACAAGAGATTCATTCAAAAACACTGATTCATCCAGTAATGAAACAAGTGAAGTCTTTATGAGTGAGTCATTGAATCATTCAGTCAAGAGATTCATTCAAAAACACTGATTCATCCAGTAATGAAACAAGTGAAGTCTTTATGAGTGAGTCATTGAATCATTCACTCAAGAGATTCATTCAAAAACACTGATTCATCCAGTAATGAAACAAGTGAAGTCTTTATGAGTGAGTCATTGAATCATTCAGTCAAGAGATTCATTCAAAAACACTGATTCATCCAGTAATGAAACAAGTGAAGTCTTTATGAGTGAGTCATTGAATCATTCAGTCAAGAGATTCATTCAAAAACACTGATTCATCCAGTAATGAAACAAGTGAAGTCTTCATGAGTGAGTCATTGAATCACCCAATTTTTTTAAAAATAATTCATTCAAATTAATTAAACATTTTAAATAGACTGCAGCAATTAACATTTTGCCAGAACCTGTTGTTATTGTGTTTAGTTGTCTCTATTTGAAACAAAAAAAAAACATGATTCTTAATTTATCCAGAATCATGCAGCTCGTTCCCAATAAGATGAATGCATTTAGAAAGCAGACATGGTGAATTTACTTCTCATGCCGACTTGAAAATGGGGCGACGTCTGCAGGAGGGAAGATAAAAGTGTCTGACAGCTGACAGTGTGTACGCATGCATGCAAGACAGCGCCGCAGGTAGACGCGCCATGACAGAAGATTGTCAAGCGGATTAGACAGGCAGAACGAAACTCTTCCTCCGGCAGCTGAAGGGCGTGGATCTGCCACCAATCACACACACGTACCTCAACACTTCATAAAGCGCTTAAAGGTCACAAAAACTCTCACAAATGCACCTGATCAAAAGAGGAGCTCAAATGCCACTAAAGCCTTGCTGTTTAAAGGACAGTGTCTTCAACAGGGTGTGTAATCGTGACCAGACATCTCCATCTAAATCAGGCTTCAATAGAGGAACAATCTTGAGCGAGGTTACTGTCTGTACAGGCATTCAATATTAAATAAGCCAAATAATGCAAATCAACCCATTAATAACCCAAGCCGTTATCTTTACAAGTTTATTAAAGGCACAATATGTAATTTTTCGCCACTTATTCACAACAAAGGCGTTATAATATATAGTGATATACTAACAGCAAAGTTATTTTTTGTTTATGGGTAATGGAAATACCTTTGCATGATATACTGTTAAGGAACACGCAAACACTGATGAGAGCGACGGTTAGATGAATATGTTAATATGTGCTTTCCTTTTACAAAATAAACCACAAACCTTCCAGCGTTCATAAAGCATCTGATCACAGAGATGTGGATGTTTGCTCTGAGAGTCAGATCTCCAGTCACGTCACGCTTATTTATATCCCACTTTATACAATACTGCTTTAAAGGCACAACATGTAATTTTATGTCTCTTATTCAGAACAAAGGCGTGTCTTAAATCCTTGATTGGGCGGAGCTTTTATTGTCAGACGAGCGCTTCTGCTTCTTCCGCTCGTGTGTGTGTGTGTGTGTGGGGTAACGCAGCGCTGTTTTATCATATTACACACATATGAGTGTGTTAAAGTGATGTTATAATGCTACTCTGAGTGCTACTATGAGACACTTGTTCACACTGCAGTGAGCAAGATCATATCAGGCATGGTAAAACATGGTACTCGCGGTAAATCAAGAACACCAGATCTAAACAATAAGACCAACTGTGTTGAGCTGGACACCTGTCGAATACAACTACAAAATGGTGTTTTCTAGAATAAAAACAAAACAAAAAAGAATGAGTAACCTACTTTATTATAAAATTTTGTTGAATTTCACATTCATCCTAGAAAATGTAGCCCTTACTTGTTTCTACAAAATAAAACCAAAATAAAGAATATAAAAAAAATCTACAAAGTAAAACTTAAAAATAAAAGAGGGTAAAATTATGTCATTGATAGGCGACGCACACACACGGTCCGTGTCCTGGTTAAAATAGCTTATTTCGCTGGATTTAAACATTCTTGGAAACATTTGGGATAATGTACACAAGTCAACAAAATATATAACACTGTTCTAGTGGTTTTTGGATATTTTAACCAAAAAAATCTTACATATTGTGCCTTTAAGAGGTAAAGGAAACTGCAGCTGATATAAACGATAAACAGACTTTGTTCTGCAATGTTTTTTACAAAATTTTTCTACTTCATATTTTAATTCAATGCGTTTTACTGTAATTATTTGTGAAATTTACTAGCAATTTCTGATTCAAAGTAAATCCAACATTTGTTTGGATGTCAAGGGGAGTCAGAATCTCTCTTCGGATTATTTTCTCTAAGAAATAATGAATCGTGAACGACATGAAGAGTCTCTTTCACTAAGAAAACGGTACGCTACTATGGAAAAACCGCGGTTTTGGGGAGATTTACATTTGAAGACATCTAAATGCCATTAATATCAAGCATTCGTATAAAAATACCATGGTATTACCACATTGACACCATGGTTACTCCACAGAGACTCTACTTTTTAACTTTGTTTATCTTCCACAATGTTTTATATGGAAACTAAACACAGGATGTTGAGTTTTGATAGACATTTAAACAACAGTAACTTTACGGATGTAGTAGCGAACAAAGCACACCATATCAAGCACATTATTAACAATATTATTTTTACAAAAGATAAACAAAACGATAATTATGGCACAGTTCGACGTTACCACAGAAAATAGCGACGCGCGTCACGTCAGGACAAAAATAACGGTCCCGCATTCCACGCGCGCGCGCAGATCAATACGAATATCGATGTATTGATGTATCACAGATCAATGCTCATACAGACAGACAACATCACCCTGACTGTGAGCCAACTTGACCAACAACTCAAGCCAAACACACTCAGAGACACCGCTGAAGCCGCATCGCGCCTAAATGCCGCAGTAGAAAGTACAC
>CM077205.1:692309-694809 GCA_039654625.1 Rhinogobio ventralis | reverse complement strand
TAGTTAGCAGCCACTCTGAACATGTTTACATTTGCAATTAAGCATTTGGCAGATGCTTTTATCCAAAGTGAATTACATTGAATTTAAAGTAAACATTTGATCAGTTCTTACATTCCCTGGAAATTGAACCAGTGCAATACTGTTTGAGCTACAGGAATGAACTCCCTAGCAACAACACAGAACTCCCTAGCAACATCCTAGCAACAAACCAAGACTCCCTAGCAACAACCCATGACTCCCTAGCAACAACCCATAACTCCATAGCAACTCCCTAGCCAACAACTCAGAACTTCTTAGCAAACACCCTAGCAATAACCAATAACTCCATAGCAACAACCTAATATCAACAACAACAACCCAGAACCCCATAGCAACAACCTAGCAACAACCAAGAACTCCTTAGCAAGTCCCTAGCAACAACCCAGAACTCCCTAGCAACAACTCAGAACACCTTCACAAATATCAAAACTCAAAATATGCCATTCCCATACCTAAAATACCTATTTTAACGTCACCGTTATGCAAAATAAAAACCACTATATCATAGCAATTACAAAACTCAACATCTACCACAGTTTTATCATATAAAATATTTCAGTACAAGCATTTCAGTCGAATATAATTTATGCAATATGTCAATTAAAAGATTAAAAGTATCCCAACGGCGCAGGAAAACCTCAGACTTTGGGCACAAAAAAAGCTAATTATAACTATTTCTCATCAAAACTTTTGACCGGGTAAAATCCATGTAATAACTGAAATTACACTTTCCTTATTGTGTTATTATGCATTAATTTACATCCTAGCAACAACCCAAGACTCCCTAGCAACAGCCCTGAACTCCCTAGCAACACCCTAGCAATAATACAGAACTCCCTTGCAACACCCTAGCAACAACCCAGGACTACCTAGCAACATCATAATAACCACTCAAACCCCCATAGCAACACCTTACCAACAACCCAGAACTGCTTAGCAACATCCTATCAACAACCCAGGGCTCCCTAGCATCAACCCAGAAATTCCTAGCAACACTATAGCAATAACTCAGAACTGCTTAGCACCACCCTAGCAATAACCAAGAACTCCATAGCAACATCCTAATAACAATAATAACAACCCAGAAACCCATAGCAACAACCCAGAATTTCTAAGCAACATCTTAGCAATAACCCAGAACTCATTAGCAAGACCCTAGCAACAACTCAGAACTCCTTAGCAAGTCCCTAGCAACAACCCAGAACCCCCTAGCAATACCATAACAACAACCTATAACTTCTTAGCAAGTTCCTAGCAACAACCCAGAACTCCCTAGCAACACCATAACAACAACCTTTAACTTCTTAGCAAGTTCCTAGCAACAACTCAGAACTTCTTAGCAAGTCCCTAGCAACAACCCAGAACTTCTTAGCAAGTTCCTAGCAACAACCCAGAACTTCTTAGCAAGTCCCTAGCAACAACTCAGGACCCCTAGCAATACCATAACAACAACCTATAACTTCTTAGCAAGTTCCTAGCAACAACCCAGAACTCCCTAGCAACACCATAACAACCTTTAACTTCTTAGCAAGTCCCTAGCAACAACCCAGAACTTCTTAGCAAGTTCCTAGCAACAACCCAGAACTTCTTAGCAAGTTCCTAGCAACAACCCAGAACTTCTTAGCAAGTCCCTAGCAACAACCCAGAACCCCCTAGCAATACCATAACAACCTATAACTTCTTAGCAAGTTCCTAGCAACAACCCAGAACTCCCTAGCAACACCATAACAACAACCTTTAACTTCTTAGCAAGTTCCTAGCAACAACCCAGAACTTCTTAGCAAGTCCCTAGCAACAACCCAGAACTTCTTAGCAAGTCCCTAGCAACAACCCAGGACCCCCTAGCAACACCATAACAACAACCTATAACTTCTTAGCAAGTCCCTAGCAACAACCCAGAAGTCCCTAGCAACACAACTCCCTATAGTAATGGATGTCGTTGTGAACCTCCTCCTTGAGCTGAATCCGTCAGTGATCCTCTGAATATATTTACATATTCTCATGTTCACTGTACGCCAGTCTTCCTGCAGTGAAACACGTGATCCTTACAAATGATACAGTGCCCATAATAAAGGAACAAAAAGCTACAATTTAGCAAAATCCCTTCATCATGTTGACGTATCGCGCGCTCGCCTGGAGTGACTCTTTCATGTGCGCAGAGCGTGATCTTCACCCCCAGCGCCACCTGCTGCTTCCTCTCGAGAAACCTCATCAGTTTATGCGACTCTGAGCAATGCCCAACCCCCGGCTCTCTTCATGGCGCATCCTGTACTCCTCAGCTCAAGGCGCTTTGGATAGAAGCGTCTGCTGAATGAATAAATGTAAATCAGAAAACAGAAATGATGACGGAACGATTGCTAGTGAACGAACGCTACAAAACATAAATCCAAACGAATAAACGTGTATTAGTTTGCACTTCTTTGTATTTGTACAAGGAGCACTTCATAAACTTATGTTTTGA
>CM077205.1:682309-689809 GCA_039654625.1 Rhinogobio ventralis | reverse complement strand
ACACTGAACTGAGTCAACACTGAACTGAATCAACACTGAACTGAATCAATAGTGAACTAAATCAACACTGAACTGAATCAACACTGAATTGAATCAACACTGAACTGAATCAACACTGAACTGAGTCATCACTGAACTGAGTCAACACTGAACTGAATCAACACTGAACTGAGTCAACACTCAACTGAGTCAACACTGAACTGAATCAACACTGAACTGAGTTAACACTGATCTGAATCAACACTGAACTGAATCAACACTGAACTGAGTCAACACTGATCTGAATCAACACTGAACTGAATCAACACTGAACTGAGTCATCACTGAACTGAGTCAACACTGAACTGAATCTACACTGAACTGAGTCAACAATGAACTGAATCAACACTGAACTGAATCAACACTGAACTGAGTCAACACTGAACTGAATCAACACTGAACTGAATCAATAGTGAACTAAATCAACACTGAACTGAGTCAACACTGAACTGAATCAACACTGAATTGAATCAACACTGAACTGAATCAATAGTGAACTGAGTCAACACTGAACTGAATCAACACTGAATTGAATCAACACTGAACTGAATCAATAGTGAATTGAGTCAACACTGAACTGAATCTACACTGAACTGAATCAACACTGAACTGAGTCAACACTGAACTGAATCAACACTGAACTGAATCAATAGTGAACTAAATCAACACTGAACTGAATCAACACTGAACTGAATCAATAGTGAACTAAATCAACACTGAACTGAATCAATAGTGAACTGAATCAACACTGAACTGAGTCAACACTGATCTGAATCAACACTGAACTGAATCTACACTGAACTGAGTAAACAACACTGAACTGAGTCAACAATGAACTGAATCAACACTGAACTGAGTCAACACTGAACTGAATCAATAGTGAATTGAATCAACACTGAACTGAGTCAACACTGATCTGAATCAACACTGAACTGAATCAATAGTGAACTGAATCAACACTGAACTGAATCAATAGTGAACTGAATCAACACTGAACTGAATTAACACTGAACTGATTAACAGAAACAAAAAAAATAGTACAAATTAAAACATATTAGTAAATTCATTTTTATATTATGCAAATACTACATTTAAACTATTCTACTCTGCATGTTATGTATTATGAGTGTGTGTGTGTGAGTGAGTGTATGTGTGTGTTGCTACATGGCTGTTTCCTTCCATTGTTCCAGCTCAGCTCTTGATGAAGCTTTGAGGCCATGTCAACTCTTTCCCTCTCTCTTTCTCTTTCTCTCTCTCACACACACACACACACAAACACACACACACTGTTACTATGGTTACTCTCAGCATAGTGCACACACTGATATCCTGATGCTTCTGTGATGCATTAAGATGCAAGAAAAACTGTATTCTTCTGATGAAGAAGAGTGTGATCCTCCCTGTGTGTGTGTAATGTACATTGTGTTTTCTGTGCATATATTGGATACAGTATAAACATTGTTTAAAATTGTTTACTCGTGAAATTTGCATTTTTCTTAATGAAAATACCAACAACAGAATGATTTTGTATGTGGAACAATTGTATATGGAACAGCTGTATGTGGAACAGTTGTATGTGGAACAGCTGCATGTGGAACAGTTGTATGTGGAACAGCTGTGTGTGGAACAGTTGTGTGTGGAACAGCTGTATGTGGAACAGCTGTGTGTGGAACAGCTGTGTGTGGAACAGCTGTGTGTGGAACAGCTGTGTGTGGAACAGCTGTGTGTGGAACAGTTGTGTGTGGAACAGTTGTATGTGGAACAGTTGTATGTGGAACAGCTGTGTGTGGAACAGCTGTATGTGGAACAGCTGTATGTGGAACAGCTGTATGTGGAACAGTTGTGTGTGGAACAGCTGTGTGTGGAACAGTTGTGTGTGGAACAGTTGTATGTGGAACAGTTGTATGTGGAACAGCTGTGTGTGGAACAGCTGTGTGTGGAACAGCTGTGTGTGGAACAGCTGTGTGTGGAACAGCTGTGTGTGGAACAGTTGTGTGTGGAACAGTTGTATGTGGAACAGTTGTATGTGGAACAGCTGTGTGTGGAACAGCTGTATGTGGAACAGCTGTATGTGGAACAGTTGTATGTGGAACAGTTGTATGTGGAACAGCTGTATGTGGTACAGCTGTATGTGGAACAGTTGTATGTGGAACAGCTGTATGTGGAACAGCTATGTGTGGAACAGCTGTATGTGGAACAGCTGTGTGTGGAACAGCTGTGTGTGGAACAGCTGTGTGTGGAACAGTTGTATGTGGAACAGCTGTGTGTGGAACAGTTGTGTGTGGAACAGTTGAACAGTTGATTCAGTTCAGTGTTGACTTCAGTGTGTGGAACAGCTGTAGGTGGAACAGTTGTATGTGGAACAGCTGTGTGTGGAACAGTTGTATGTGGAACAGTTGTATGTGGAACAGCTGTGTGTGGAACAGTTGTGTGTGGAACAGTTGTATGTGGAACAGCTGTGTGTGGAACAGCTGTGTGTGGAACAGCTGTGTGTGGAACAGCTGTGTGTGGAACAGCTGTGTGTGGAACAGTTGTATGTGGAACAGCTGTGTGTGGAACAGTTGTGTGTGGAACAGTTGTGTGTGGAACAGTTGCATGTGGAACAGTTGTATGTGGAACAGCTGTGTGTGGAACAGTTGTATGTGGAACAGCTGTGTGTGGAACAGCTGTGTGTGGAACAGTTGTATGTGGAACAGCTGTGTGTGGAACAGTTGTATGTGGAACAGCTGTGTGTGGAACAGCTGTATGTGGAACAGCTGTGTGTGGAACAGCTGTGTGTGGAACAGTTGTATGTGGAACAGCTGTGTGTGGAACAGTTGTGTGTGGAACAGTTGTGTGTGGAACAGTTGTATGTGGAACAGTTGCGTGTGGAACAGCTGTATGTGGAACAGCTGTATGTGGAACAGCTGTGTGTGGAACAGTTGTGTGTGGAACAGCTGTATGTGGAACAGCTGTATGTGGAACAGCTGTGTGTGGAACAGTTGTGTGTGGAACAGTTGTATGTGGAACAGTTGCGTGTGGAACAGTTGTGTGTGGAACAGCTGTGTGTGGAACAGTTGTGTGTGGAACAGTTGTATGTGGAACAGCTGTGTGTGGAACAGTTGTATGTGGAACAGTTGCGTGTGGAACAGTTGTGTGTGGAACAGCTGTGTGTGGAACAGTTGTGTGTGGAACAGTTGCGTGTGGAACAGTTGTGTGTGGAACAGCTGTGTGTGGAACAGTTGTGTGTGGAACAGTTGTATGTGGAACAGTTGCGTGTGGAACAGCTGTGTGTGGAACAGCTGTGTGTGGAACAGCTGTGTGTGGAACAGTTGTGTGTGGAACAGTTGTATGTGGAACAGCTGTGTGTGGAACAGCTGTGTGTGGAACAGCTGTGTGTGGAACAGCTGCGTTTGGAACAGTTGTATGTGGAACAGCTGTATGTGGAACAGTTGTGTGTGGAACAGTTGCGTGTGGAACAGTTGTGTGTGGAACAGCTGTGTGTGGAACAGTTGTGTGTGGAACAGTTGCGTGTGGAACAGTTGTGTGTGGAACAGCTGTGTGTGGAACAGTTGTGTGTGGAACAGTTGTATGTGGAACAGTTGCGTGTGGAACAGCTGTGTGTGGAACAGCTGTGTGTGGAACAGCTGTGTGTGGAACAGTTGTGTGTGGAACAGTTGTATGTGGAACAGCTGTGTGTGGAACAGCTGTGTGTGGAACAGCTGTGTGTGGAACAGCTGTGTGTGGAACAGCTGCGTTTGGAACAGTTGTATGTGGAACAGCTGTATGTGGAACAGTTGTGTGTGGAACAGTTGCGTGTGGAACAGTTGTGTGTGGAACAGCTGTGTGTGGAACAGTTGTGTGTGGAACAGTTGCGTGTGGAACAGTTGTGTGTGGAACAGCTGTGTGTGGAACAGTTGTGTGTGGAACAGTTGTATGTGGAACAGTTGCGTGTGGAACAGCTGTGTGTGGAACAGCTGTGTGTGGAACAGCTGTGTGTGGAACAGTTTTCGTCCAGTTTTTATTTGTTATTTAGTTATCGTCTTGTTTATAACGTCTACCGAACATTCTAACGGTTTCATTTCTAACTGTTTCTCTCCTTTCTTGCCGTATACATACTTTCCAGAATTGTAGTATGTTTGCTTTGTATCTTTCTAGTGAGTTTTTCTCACTGTAGTCCCCTTTATCTCGCTCACTGGGGTTGTAAGGCAGTATTCTTAACGCAGTACGTAAACTGATTACATACATTTATTGTGAAAGTTGCTTATACAAATCATTTTTAATTGAAAATGTTCTTCATCGGGTTTATACATCCAACATTAAGCATAGCCGATTTAAGTTTGGAAACAATATGTTGTATTTATAATGTCACACTTAATAGTTATCATACATAAAAATATATAGATGGATTTTAAGAAGGGGGTCCTTCATAAAAGGTTCATCATATTTGGGGGTCCCTGGCATCATAAAGATGGAAAACCCCTGCTCTAATGCAGGGAAGATAGTTCTGGGTTCTCAGTGTGATTTCAAAATCATGTCAGTTTTTTTTATAAACGCATGTACTATCACTTTTTTTAATAGCCTTTTTACTCTACAGTTTGGCAATTTTAAGGGGATATATGGCATTTTTAAAATGTATTTGCAGAAATTAGTAAAGATATTTATATACAGGTTTATTTAAAATAGCAACATTTTATGTAAAACTCACATTATATTTTTTACATTTGTTTAATTCATGGTAAAAACATGAGTGTGCATAGTTTAGTGGAAGAACGCTGCCATCTACTGGAAAACAAACACTTTTGCTAGTTCTCATAGTTTGTGCATGAATGTCAGATGCAATTACTCTTGCTATTTGTGTTTAGGCTGTATAGTTTAAAAAATAATAATAATATCATGAACACAATGACAGGGTAGAATGGACTGGACTCAGGGTATAATTTTTAAAACACAACCAACATATAAAACAACAACAATAACCAAAAATGCATTACAAAAATAAAGCCGTACCAATGTTTCCACAGCTTAGACTGATAACATGTAGTGCTAAACCTTCAACAACACCTTGATTACCCTGGGAATGCCTCATTCACTTTTGGATAGTGTTGCCAAGAATGCACGCAACCAAAAATGTTTCTACTTCTACTGCAGTAAAAACAATAGATTTCATATTGAAACATGACAGTAATGCAGTTTCTGTAATGCCATAAACTGTTATTTTGACAGTCGTTGCTCTATGATTGGCTGTATGTTCATGTTGGATTCGTGTTTTTGGATCATGTTTGCTGTGTTTTGATAGAGTTCGTATATGCAGAAAAAGGTGTGTACCATTTTGAAATGTAGAGTTTGTATTTATTTAACAAAAAATTAACAATTTGGCTAATTGTGTGCTTTATGTGTGTCGCTGTGCTTTTATTATTCATTTATGTATTTATGCTGGAACAACAAAACTGCCATAAATAAATGTTATAATTCTATATAATTTTATAAATGTAATCAATTTGTAATGTATACATTTAGAAGCCTGCCATCATAACCTCTATTTATTGCACTGCCGGAAAATATGAGGTACAGTTTGTGGTTGAAACAAACAAAATCTGTCCATGTCTCGGGGAGAGCGTGATTATCAGGTAAAGAGGTCACGATCACACACCCACACACCCCGCGGGCGCGCGCACGCTCGCCGTGACGTCACGTGATGACGCGGGCCTCAGCTCCATCTGTCTGTCAGACAATAGCGGCTCGTGCTTGTGTGTGTCTGCGGCTCCAGCGCTCCTGAAGCCTCGGGTCATCGCTCGCCTCAGGTCAGTCCGATTCACACAGCCTTCACACGGGTCATTTATACCAGGGATGAGTCGCTGTTTCTGCCAAATAAATGTCTTGTATTTGTAATACTTGCGCTTTTGGCGGTTGCTATGGTAAGTAGACCTGTTGCTATGGGCGCGTGTGTGGTGCAGGAGCGCACGCGCGCTACAAACACAACATTCCCTTTGTCCGGCTGGAGAAAATCTGCAGGATGCGCCGATACGTGTGTGTGTGTGTGTGTGTGAGAGAGAGACTGCGTTTGCAACGCCAAGGTCATGTGTTCGATTCCCAGGGAACTGATGAATGTGAACCTTTAATGCAATGCATGTCGCATGGATAAAAGCATCTGTCAAACCCTTTCAAAACGTGTGTGTGTCTGAGGGAGGGAGAGTGAGTGAGTGTGTGTGTGTTTGACGACGCTCGTAACGCCAAGGTCATGGGTTCGATTCCCATGGAATGCATGAACTGATGAATGTGGAGCTTTAATGCAATCCATGTCGCTTTGGATAAAATAACCTGCCAAACCCGTGCTGTGTGTGTGTGTGTGTGAGTCTAAACGAGGTAATGAATCAGATGTGTGAGAGTGTTTGTCCAGATGTCTCTGGATTATCCCACATTATCCTGCTGGTTAAGGAACAGTGACCTCTGTGTGTGTTTGTTTGCGGCATGTTTGTGTGTCAGTCCGTCATGTTTGGATAATTAAGGGACACCGTTCATGAAATGAAGGAGAAGATGACAGAAGAGATGATGGGATTACAGTGAGCTGCAGAGAAACCAGTTTAAAGTCCCCATGAAATCAAAATGGACACTTTTTGTTTCTTTATGGAATATTGCAGTGTTTATTCTAAATTATTTATCATTGTGTTAATAATCTTGAATCAGAATAACTTCATCTCTTCTCTGATGACGAGGGCGGGGCCACCTGTCACTCACAGGAGATCCACCAATAGCAAACCACAACCATCCAATCAATTCCCACAGACACAATCAAGCCCCGCCCTACATTTGTTCTTGTTCCTGAAGCGTTTCACTCGATATACGGCACAACAGAGGAGAAAAGACCAGCGAGACTTCTCTCATGACAAGTTTAATAAGTTATGCTGAACAAGACAAAAACACACGCACTACAAATAATCATAATGAAGCATTAATTAATAAGCCCTGCAGATGAATCATGATGCTTAGAAGAATATTTGTTCACTCAGTGCAGCAGAGCTTCTCTAATATTGTATATTTATTTGAATGCACATTTTTTAATTATGAACCTGAAGTTTAGTTAGTGATGTGCCGTCTGTGGGTCTCTGTCTCTCTCCTCTCTCTCTCTCTCTCTCTCTCTCTCTCTCTCTCTCTCTCTCTCTCTCTCTCTCTCTCTCTCTCTGTCTCTCTCTCTCTGTCTCTCTCTGTCTCTCTCTCTCTCATCTCTCTCTGTCTGTCTCTGTCTCTCTCTCTCTGTCTCTGTCTCTCTCTGTCTCTCTCTCTCTCTCTCTGTCTCTCTCTGTCTCTCTCTCTGTCTCTCTCTCTCTCTCTCTCTCTCTCTCTCTCTCTTCTGTCTCTCTCTCTTCTCTCTCTGTCTCTCTCTTCTCTCCTCTCTCTCTCTCTGTCTCTCTCTCTCTGTCTCTCTCTCTTCTCTCTCTGTCTCTCTCTCTCTCTCTCTCTCTCTCTCTCTCTCTCTCTGTC
>CM077205.1:669851-681809 GCA_039654625.1 Rhinogobio ventralis | reverse complement strand
GAAATATTATTACAATTTAAATAGCTGATTTATACCAAGGCTGCATTTATTTTGATCATAAATACAGTAAAATTGTGAAATATTATTACAATTTAAAATAGGCTTGTTTTAGTACCAATGCTTGCAGTTATTTCATAAATACAGTAAAATTGTGAAATATTATTACAATTTAAAATAGCTGTTTTATACCAAGGCTGCATTTATTTGATCATAATACAGTAAAATGTGAAATATTATTACAATTTTAAAATAGCTGTTTATACAAGGCTGCATTTATTGATCATAAATACAGTAAAATTGAGAAATATTATTACAATTTAAAATAGCTGTTTTATACCAAGGCTGCATTTATTTGATCATAAATACAGTAAAAATTGTGAAATATTATTACAATTTAAAATAGCTGTTTTATACCAAGGCTGCATTTATTTGATCATAAATACAGTAAAAATTGCGAAATATTATTACAATTTAAAATAGCTGTTTTATACCAAGGCTGCATTTATTTGATCATAAATACAATAAAATTGCGAAATATTATTACAATTTAAAATAGCTGTTTTATACCAAGGCTGCATTTATTTGATCATAAATACAGTAAAAATTGCGAAATATTATTACAATTTAAAATAGCTGTTTTATACCAAGGCTGCATTTATTTGATCATAAATACAATAAAAATTGCGAAATATTATTACAATTTAAAATAGCTGTTTTATACCAAGGCTGCATTTATTTGATCATAAATACAGTAAAATTGTGAAATATTATTACAATTTAAAATAGATGTTTTATACCAAGGCTGCATTTATTTGATCATAAATACAGTAAAAATTGCAAAATATTATTATAATTTAAAATGGATGTTTTATACCAAGGCTGCATTTATTTGATCATAAATACAATAAAAGTTGCAAAATATTATTATAATTTAAAATAGATGTTTTATACCAAGGCTGCATTTATTTGATCATAAATACAGTAAAAATTGCAAAATATTATTATAATTTAAAATAGATGTTTTATACCAAGGCTGCATTTATTTGATCATAAATACAATAAAAGTTGCAAAATATTATTATAATTTAAAATAGATGTTTTATACCAAGTCTGCATTAATCTGATCATAAATCCAGTAAAACAGTGAAATATGACTCCAGTGTAAATCAGCTGTTCTCTATGTGAATATATAGTAAAGTGTCATTTATTCCTGTGATCAAAGCTGAATTTATCATCATTACTCCAGTCTTCAGTGTCACATGATCCTTCAGAAATCATTTTAATATGAGGATTATGTTACATATGTTTATTGTACTCTAGTTTTTCCCCCAGGATTTTTAGTGCCTTTGGACTGTTACGTGTCCTATTTCATCAGAAAATGCCCCGCTCGGAGTTGAACTGTTCTTCTGATTAGTTGATGTAGATGTTTGTCACAAGTCTGTTAATCCCCTTCAAACAAAGACCTCAGTTTTCCAGCTGATTGTGTAAAACCAAGCGATCAGATTATGATCCTGACTGTGTTTCAGCTCATTCGATCTGGCGAGCAGAAAAGCTTTTTCTGTTGGGTTTGATTCTGAAAGAACTGATCTCTAGTTTTGACTAGAGCAGGTGGAATAGTTTACCAATGGTTAAAGTTTGTGAAGTCTACTCAAGAAGAGAGTGAACGGTGACCGGCCTCTGTTAGTAGAGAGTGCTCGCCAACATCTCCGTCCTCCGCTTTCCATTGGTTTAGCAGTGGCAGCGGCGCAGGCATGTTGCCCTCCTCCGTCCCCTCTTCCTGTAGCAGGATGCTGGGCTGCGGCGACGTTCCTGTGCGGAGCGTTCTGGCTCTGATGTGTTTACATGCCGAGGAGATTACAGGCGCTCGACGCGGCCATCTGCTGCTTCCTGCCCTCCGCGCTTCCAGCGGCCCGAAGAACCAGAGCAGGATGCCATGGGGGAAAAGCGCGGGCCGACTGCTGGGATCGGGCAAAACGGCTGGACGCGTTCCTGTCAGGTAGGACCGGTGGACCCGACACTCTTAAAATAAAGCTCTTTATCGGCATTGAAGAAACTTTAACATCGGTGGAATCTTTCCATCGCACAAAAGCTTCTTGATAGTGGGAAACGGTTCTTTAGATCATTCAAATGTTCTTCACACGAAGAAGTTCACTGAAATGTGTTTCTATTGCTCCTTTTGGAAGCTTTATTTTAAAGAGTGCAGAAACTGCGGAAAGTCCCAGATAACAGGGAACGCTCTCAGAACATGGCAAGGTTCTCTCAAAGTTAGTCCAGTACTTTTTAAAAATGTTACATTTCAGAACATTCAAAAGTAACATTCTCATAATGTTTGGCGAATGATACAAATAATGGAATGTTCACATATTAATCAAGAAAAAATGTTTTAATAAACCAGACATTCCTCACTTCATATCTTAATAATATCTTAGATATGGATTCAACACTGTCACTTTCTTGCATAATGAGTAAACCTGCGGTTGGCACTTCTCATTACTCAACTATTCAACTCCGTAAGAAGCTTTCCCACTGCAATCTGGATTAAGACTGACCACGATCTGAAGCGGATTATAGCGATCAACAGAGACTGAGTTTGTGCTGAGACTGAACCGAGACAGAGTGGTTTCGTTTAGTGTCAGAGCACTATATTGCTTTTTTGTGTCATGTTGCAATGATCAAAACCAGCACTGTGCAAAGTATTATTTCTAGGTATTTGTAGTCTTGTTGTTTAGTGTCAGTTTATCAGTCAGTTTTGGTGCTGTGATTGTAAAAATAAATGATATAATCTTATAGTCATATCATTAAAAACATAATGCCTACACTAAAATGCTGGGTTGTTTTAACCCAATTTTTTTGGGTCAAATATGGACAAACCCAACAGTTGGGTACATTTTTTTCTAATTAAATTTTTAACCCAACCACTGGGTTTGTCCATTTTTAACCCAGCATTTTTTAGAGTGTAACTGCAGTCAGTGACCTTTAGTGTTCACTCTGCGTCTGTCCTCTCACGTCACATTATTGTGTGTGTCGTATGAAACAACAATGGATCTCAACATGTGGAAGGAGGGGGACTTTTCAGGTTTAAAAATAAGCTGAGCGTTCTTCCGGCACAAGAACCTGGAGCAAAAACACAAGCCTGATCGTCTTCAGTCCATTATTTGACGAGTTGAGAGCTTGTTAACGTGTGTGTTTTCACCATTCCTCTAGTTTTAATGCACACTTCACTGAAAGAGCCTGAGAATGAACAGAACAATGAGATGTGTGTCTGCGTCATACAGCTTCCTGTGAGCGTCCACCAGGAGATTCTCTAAGTGTGATATTGACAGATTTAAAGGGGACATATTATGCTCCTTTTCACAAGATCTCTGGTTTCCCCAGAATGTGTGTGAAGTTTCAGCTCAAAATACCCCCAGATCATTTATTATAGCTGGTCAAATTTGCCTCTGTTTGGGTGTGAGCAAAAACACGGTTTATGTGTGTGTCACTTTAAATGCAAATGAGCTGCTGCTCCCCGCCCCCCTTCCAGAAGAGGGCGGAGCCTTTACACAAGCTTCAGATACTCCGTCAACAACAAAACAGGCCAATCTCACTCAGACAAAATGTCAGAAATAAGCAGTTGTGGAGCAGCCGCACATGTTTGAGCCGGAGTCGACACTGACGAGAGACTCAGGAAGAGCTCGACACTTTTACACTGAATGGTTAGTGGATCACTTATGTAACGCTAGTTGTTGTGGAGTTACGTTGATTCAGCTCATCGACTAGCATGTGCCGTCATGTTAATCTATAAATTGTTGTGTAGTTGCTCGTGTGGGAACGCAACACGTCCGTCACCCGACTATACAATGCATAATAAATGTGTGTTTATGAATAACGCAGACGGGATAAAACTAACGGCACAGCTCTAGTCTCTGTGAATACAGTCAGAGATGATGCTAACTTTAGCCATATTAGCCGTACAGCGTTCAGCTCATTCAGAAAGGACATGTGCAAACATTCACAGAATATGAAGTGCCATCCTCACTTGTTCTGATATGAAGTTACCGCCATTCTTCGGCACATTTCTCTGTAACGCTACTTTTGAACGTTCCTTTTAAACGTTCTCAGAGCGTTACTTTTGAACGTTCTCAGAGCATTACTTTTGAACGTTCTCTGAACGTTAATTTTGAACGTTCTCAGAGCGTTACTCTTGAACGTTCCTTTTGAACGTTCTCTTGAGCGTTCCTTTTGAACGTTCTCTTGAGCGTTACTTTTGAACGTTCTCTTGAGCGTTACTTTTGAACGTTCTCTTGAGCGTTACTTTTGAACGTTACTCTTGAACGTTCTCGGAGCGTTACTCTTGAACGTTCTCGGAGCGTTACTCTTGAACGTTCTCGGAGCGTTACTCTTGAACGTTCTCGGAGCGTTACTCTTGAACGTTCTCGGAGCGTTACTCTTGAACGTTCTCGGAGCGTTACTCTTGAACGTTCTCGGAGCGTTACTCTTGAACGTTCTCGGAGCGTTACTCTTGAACGTTCTCGGAGCGTTACTCTTGAACGTTCTCGGAGATGTATAAATAATGTTTCTTTTGTTTAACGTTCTATTAAAGTTACTGGAAGAACGTTTGTTCATAACTTTGAGAGAATGTTCGCTGGGAATGAGTGATGTTCTCAGATGTTCACCGCGTTTAAATTCTCCAGATTTCCTCCCCAAATGTAATGCTGTTAAATCAATGTGATGGGAGAAACCGTGTCTTTCACATCTAAAATAACTGTTTAAACGAGAGCAAAGCTTTCCCCAGTTGAAGAACGGCTTGATTTGACGGCAGATCTTCAGCTGTGTTTGTAATGAAAGCATGAAGAGTTTGACTGTTGTGCACATCGATGCTCTTCAGGCTTCTTGATCTTTATTATTGTAGCTTTTATTCTCATGTAAGTCAGAGGTGGAAGATTATTTTCATCACATCCATCTATTATGTTTTGTTTATGAGTGAATTTATGAATGGCATGTCGTGAGTGTGTGTGTGAATGAGTCGGGTGTGTTCCTGATGGGCAGGTTTAGGTGTTAATAATGTGGTTTTGCTGGTTCTTTCCCTCCGGCACACACACACACACACACGTACACACACATACAAATACTGCAGAGCATCTGATGAGACGCGTCTGTGCTTCTTCTGTTTGAATGCGGGACATTTTTACACTCAGAACTGAAGAATTGGAGGAAAAAAAGAGCAAATCTATTGGAGAATGAGAGAAAGAGATGTGACGGCCGACATGTGTCAGAGGAATAATGTAAATATTCCAACATTTATTATTCATCTGCACTGATTCAGCTCCAGGACTGTGAGTGAGAATGTCCTGTATGGACATAAAGCCCAGAGAGGAGAATGTGGTGCGTTTGGTTCGATCTAAACCCGTCCAGCGCGGAGAACTGTATCGACCGAGACGTTTCCTTCTGTTCCTGCATGAGCAATGCTCAACCAGACACACTCACTCGATCAACAGGTACAGACTTTACTAAACCGTGCGTGTGTGTGTGTGTGTGTGTGTGTGTGTGTGTGTGTGTGTGTGTGTGTGTGTGAGTGTGAGTGTGAGTGTGTGTGTGTGTGTGAGTGAGTGTGTGTGTGTGTGTGTGTGTGTGTGTGTGTGTGTGTGTGTGTGTGAGAGAGAGTGTGTGTGTGTGAGTGAGAGTGTGTGTGTGTGTGTGTGTGTGAGAGAGAGAGTGTGTGTGTGTGTGAGAGAGAGTGTGTGTGTGTGTGTGTGTGAGAGAGAGAGAGTGTGTGTGTGTATGAGAGAGTGTGTGTGAGATTGTGTGAGAGTGTGTGTGTGAGAGAGAGAGTGTGTGTGTGTGTGTGATGCTCAAGAAACATTTATGATTATTATCAATGTTGGAAACAGTTTCATATTTTTGTGGAAACCGTGAGTTTGAGGTCAGTAAGATTTTTAAAAAAAATGTATACTTTTATTCATCAAGGACGCATTAAACTGATCAAAAGTGACAGTAAAGACATTTATAATGTTACAAAAAATTCTATTTCAGGTAAATGCTGTTCTTTTGAACTTTCTATTCATCAAAGAATCCTGAGAAATAATAATAAATGTTTCTTGAGCAGCAAATCTTCATATTAGAATGATTAAAACACACATCAGTGACTTTTGTCTTTGTGTCAGTGTGAAAAGTCGACTGACATGTTTAAATCTGTCCGAGTGGTTTCAGCTTTGATTTAATCTGTGCAGCTCAACAGAAACTGGTTTTACCAGCCGCTCTTCACTAACGTCCACTCAGCCGTCGCTAGAAACTCATTAGCACGTCAACGCATTCGGTGGTCAGTTCCCTGCAGAAACTGAACAGGAAGTAGTTTGAGATCTATGTGTGGAACATGCTGCATCGCTCATCTGAGATGAAATCTCTTGCTTTATCCAGTCTGGGGTTCGTTCACACCATCATCTTCCTCTTCCTGTGCGTTTCAGGGACTGCAGCCTCACCGCAATGAATGTTGAGTCTTGGGCGGACCCTCGGGACCCGCAGCCGGACTCACCTGACCGCCCGACAGCGCAGCATCCCGACAGGCTGTGCCTCGAGTCCTTCTGGAGTGAGGTGGAGAACATCCAGAGTGGCAGCGACTCCGAGCCGGACAGCAGCAGACGAGATTCCCGACAGTCCGAAGGTGAGACAGAGACGCATCACGCTGTGAGATGATGCAGAGACACACACTGATGGATTGACCCAAGTGTGTGTGTGTGTGTGTGTGTCAGACGGCGAGCAGGAGGAGCTCTGGCTGCAGGATGCTGGTTTGTCTCCGCTGGTAACGGGTGAGGAAGAGGACGTGGATAAAGCGGTGCTGTTGTCGACTCTCACCAAGACTCAAGCAGCAGCGGTTCAGAGACGCATCGACTCGTACACCTGCTCACTGCGCAAGAGGAACAAGACCCCGCCGCGACACGTCAGAGACGTCTTCACATCGCCCATCACTCAGGTAACAACACACCTGTGTGTGTGTGTGTGAGTGTAAATGTGAGTGTATTACTGTTATACACTATATTGTTAAAAGTATTGGGACGCCCCTCCAAATCCCTGAGTTCAGGTGTTCAATCCCTTCATGGCCACAGGTGTATAAATCAAGCACTAGGCATGCAGACGCTTCTACAAACATTTGTGAGAGAATGGGTCGCTCTCAGGAGCTCAGTGAACTCAAGCGTGGTACCGTGATAGGTTGCCACCTGTGCAATAAGTCCATTCCTGACATTTCCTCACTACTAAATATTCCACGCTCAACTGTTAGTGGGATTATAACAAAGTGGAAGTGATTGGGAACAATTGTCAATAGCTACAGACCTCCAAACTTCTGTGGCCTTCAGATGAGCTCAAGAACAGTGTGTAGAGAGCTTCATGGATTGGGTTTCCATGGCCGAGCAGCTCATCCAAGCCTTACATCACCAAGAGCAATGCAAAGCGTGGGATGCAGTGGGGTAAAGCACGCCGCCACTGGACTCTAGAGCAGTGAGACGTGTTCTCTGGAGTGACCAATCACGCTTCTCTGTCTGCCAATCCCATGGACGAGTCTGGGTTTGGCGGTTGCCAGGGTAACGGGACTTGCCTGACTGCATTGTGCCAAGTGTAACGTTTGGTGGAGGGGGGATTATGGGGTGGGGTTGTTTTTCAGGGGTTGGGCTTGGCCCCTTAGTTCCACTGAAAGGAACTCTTAATGCTTCAGCATACCAAGACATTTTGGACAATTTCATGCTCCCAACTTTGTGGGAACAGTTTGGGGACGGCCCCTTCCTGTCCCAACATGACTGCGCTCCAGTGCACAAAGCGTCGGTCCATAAAGACATGGATGAGCGAGTTTGGTGTGGAGGAACTTGACTGGCCTGCACAGAGTCCTGACCTCATCCCGATAGAACACCTTTGGGATGAATTAGAGCGGAGACTGCGAGCCAGGCCTTCTCGTCCAACATCAGTGCCTGACCTCACAAATGCGCTTCTAGAAGAATGGTCAAAAATTCCCATAAACACACTCCTAAACCTTGTGGAAAGCCTTCCCAGAAGAGTTGAAGCTGTTATAGCTGCAAAGGGTGGGACAACTCCATATTAAACCCTACGGATTAAGAACGGGATGGCATTAAAGCTCATGTGCATGTGAAGGCAGGCGTCACAAAACTTTTGGCAATATAGTGTATGATTTTAGATCCTCAGCACAACTCTTTTATTGCTCAGCACAACTCTGTAATAAAACTATTACTTGACCTCTGCGATTAAAAGACATTATGCTAAAAAGTGTGTAGATGTCCCAGTGTTTATTGTATTATGACGGAAGGACAAACTCCGTGTTCAGAAACAGCCACTCGTGGCATTTGTAAACGCCTGTATGCACTCGTGCTCTACAGCAGACAATACCACACTCACGTCATGTCAGATCATATCACTGGCACCTGAATAAAGGCAATGAATGAGCTCAGCGATAACACATTGTGTGTGTGTGTGTGTGTGTGTGTGTGTGTGTGTGTGTGTTTGTTTGACTAATTGTTTTCTATTCAGTCAGCAGTTCCTGAGACTCGCAACAGCGAATCTGACATGCACAGAAACATGGACAGTGTGACAAAGGCACAACGATCAGGTACACACTCACTCACACACACACACACGCACATACAAACACACACACACACACACACACGCTCACAGACACACATACACTCTCACATTGACACACACTCTTTTCTATTGGCTGAGAAGCTAATAAGCTTTTATTAATTTGGCCACAGAACAGCAACATTGAGTTTTGCAGGGACACATTGATTATTGTGAAGATGCCAATCTTTGACTCCTGTTTACATGGAAACTAAATGTAAGATGTAATGCTGGAATGAAATAGTGTCATGATGTTAAAGCACCGGTCTGTTCATTATTTTCAGCTGCATATCTTTACCTGTCTCATCTATTAATATAAGAGCATATGTGTGTTTAATAACACTAAAATGCTTCAGAATCAGAGAGATGGAGCCGTAATCTGTCAGAGCTTTGATTATATGTGCATGAATGCAGCATATGCCCTTTGAACACAAGATGCAATTTCCTGCCTTTTCATATGGAAATGATATTCAAATGGATCAGATACCGAGCGTTTCCCGCTTTCAATAGAACAGCCATTAACAGCGTCTGTGTGTGTGTGTGTGTGTGTGAAGCTGTCAGTGGCCAGGAGACTCAAGGGCTACAGATGGAAGAGATCTTTATCACAGACGTGGCGTATTGTGAACAAGCGGCCATCTTACTGAAACAAGCCAAACTACCACAGAACAACAGCAGCCAATGCAGGAGAGATGATGGGACACTGCCGGTGAGACTCTGTCTGTCTGTCTGTCTGTGTGTCTGACTGTCCATGTGTGTGTCTGTTACTGTCTGTCTGTGTGTGTCTGACTGTCTGTGTGTCTGACTGTCCGTGTGTGTGTGTGTGTGTGTGTCTGACTGTCCATGTGTGTGTCTGTTACTGTCTGTCTGTGTGTGTCTGACTGTCTGTGTGTCTGACTGTCCATGTGTGTGTGTGTGTGTGTGTGTGTGTGTGTGTCTGACTGTCCATGTGTGTGTGTGTGTGTGTGTGTGTGTGTGTCTGACTGTCCATGTGTGTGTCTGTTACTGTCTGTCTGTGTGTGTCTGACTGTCTGTGTCTGACTGTCCATGTGTGTGTGTGTGTGTGTGTGTGTGTCTGACTGTCCATGTGTGTGTCTGACTGTCCATGTGTGTGTCTGTTACTGTCTGTCTGTGTGTATCTGACTGTCTGTGTGTCTGACTGTCCGTGTGTGTGTGTGTGTGTGTGTGACTGTCCATGTGTGTGTGTGTGTGTGTGTGTCTGACTGTCCATGTGTGTGTCTGTTACTGTCTGTCTGTGTGTGTCTGACTGTCTGTGTGTCTGACTGTCCATGTGTGTGTGTGTGTGTGTGTCTGACTGTCCATGTGTGTGTCTGTTACTGTCTGTCTGTGTGTGTCTGACTGTCTGTGTGTCTGACTGTCCGTGTGTGTGTGTGTGTGTGTGTGTGTGTCTGACTGTCCATGTGTGTGTCTGTTACTGTCTGTCTGTGTGTGTCTGACTGTCCATATGTGTGTGTGTGTGTGTGTGTGTGTCTGACTGTCCATGTGTGTGTCTGTTACTGTCTGTCTGTGTGTGTCTGACTGTCTGTGTGTCTGACTGTCCATGTGTGTGTGTGTGTGTGTGTGTGTGTCTGACTGTCTGTGTGTCTGACTGTCCATGTGTCTGTGTGTGTGTGTGTGTGTCTGTCTGACTGTCTGTGTCTGACTGTCCATGTGTCTGTCTGTGTGTCTGACTGTCTGTGTGTGTGTGTGTCCGACTGTCTGTGTGTGTCCGACTGTCTGTGTGTGTCCGACTGTCTGTGTGTGTGTCCGACTGTCTGTGTGTGTGTGTGTGTCTGACTGTCCATGTGTGTGTGTGTGTGTGTCTGTCTGTCTGTGTGTGTGTGTGTGTGTGTCCGACTGTCTGTGGGTGTGTCTGTCTGTGTGTGTGTGTGTCCGACTGTCTGTGTGTGTGTCTGACTGTCTGTCTGACTGTCCATGTGTGTCTGACTGTCCATGTGTGTGTGTGTGTCTGACTGTCCATGTATGTGTGTGTCTGACTGTCCGTGTGTGTGTGTGTGTCTGACTGTCTGTCTGTGTGTGTGTCTGACTGTCTGTGTGTGTGTCTGACTGTCTGTGTGTGTGTCTGACTGTCTGTGTGTGTGTCTGACTGTCCATGTGTGTGTGTGTGTGTGTGTCTGACTGTCTGTCTGTCTGTGTGTGTGTCTGACTGTCCATGTGTGTGTCCATGTGTGTGTGTGTGTGTGTCTGTCTGTCTGTATGTGTGTGTGTGTGTGTGTGTGTCTGACTGTCTGTCTCTCTACAGTGACTGGCTGATGCTCATAACCTCAAAATGCCTAAATATTATATAGGGGTGGGGGACAAAATCCACACAGCAGAGTATCATGATATTAGGGATATTGTAGTTATACACGGACACGAAGTATCTTCTCAGGGTCTGAATTTGGTCTCGTAGTTGCGAGTATGGTGCATAATTGTACCATAAGCTCCACGCTTATGATGCGTGAATAATATTAATAATAATAATTTCAAATCTTTCTTTTAGACTGTAATTTCACAAACAGCGAGAGTAAATCAGTGCTACTGCATCTCTCTCTCTCGGACATGCGCACATTCATGTATCTTCCTAAAACAGCAATGAATATGATTCAACACATAATAATAAAGAATAGTGTCATCTTTCACTTGTTCGTTAGGGTGTTAGTCAGGTTGTTTGTAAATCTGCTTGAAACAATGTGTTGTAAAAACAAATACACTGAATTGAGTGTGAAAATGTCCATTGCTTATTTTACAGCTAATTTCTATTAAAAACTGTCTAAAATACGAGAAAGGAACAAAGGAGGGTGGATCCGAAGATGTGAAATGAACAGACTGAGATCTTTATCTTATTTGGACAAAGTTTTCCTTTCGGGTCATTTGCATTTGAAAATATATTGTATTGTACAGGCAGAACATTATGACCTAATATTTTAATAAGATTGAGATCTGGAGAATTTGGAGGCCAAGTCAATACCTCAAACCATTCTAAATATGAGTTGGTCACATTTGTAATAATATTAATGAACTATAAAGAGTTAAGAAGCATGGTCTCACCTCCTCGTCCGGTCTCTCTCTCTCTCAGAGGGTCATCTGTCCGCAGTGCCGGTTAGGAGTGACGCGGGTGCTGGATCTTTCCCAGCAGGATTTGAAGAAGGTCCGTCAGTTGGCGCTGATTGACATGACGGCGTTGTGTGACCTTCTGGAGCTCGAGGTCAAGCGACACAAAACCTGCAAAAGGAAAATCCCTGGTGAGTGAGTGAGTGAGTTTCCTGTCACCTGACCACATCCGTTTTGATCCATGTCAGGAATAATCATAAATGTCTTCCTGTTTGTCAGAGAGCTGTTTGTTTGGCGTTCCTC
>CM077205.1:657351-664851 GCA_039654625.1 Rhinogobio ventralis | reverse complement strand
GCATTTAATAGATTACACTTTCAAATTTGCAATTAGTTTGTAAAAGGTGTTTAAATGCATGTTTGAGTTTCTCTCCCTTTAGCGGTCCTGACCAGCAGGGGTCGCAAGAGTTTGAAACATTTTGCAGCGCAATTGGTTCAATTGATTCAAAAAGCTTCTCCCATCACTAAAGACATGCGCATGAATTATGATGGACAGACATTTACTGAATAAATCCATCAGTGCATGGGATGGAAACGCTTTATTGGCAAATGTTTTATGCCATATTCCCATTTTGTGCACTAGTTAAATTAATGACTAGCATGGTTTTGTTTGCTTCATGAGTGTTTCCTCTGCTCCTCTGTAGGTTCCTAACTTCCTGTTGAGTCAGGTGAGGAAGCTGAACGAGAACAACAGCCGTCGGTACCAGTTCTACGACAAACGCATCAAACACCTGCTCAGGAAGATCCACACGGACAGCCGGGATAAACCCGACAAGAACTCTGGCGAGGTGAGTGAGAGAGAGACGAGGAGCAGCTTTAGTTTGGATAAAAGCACCCGTTTAATGAGTAGATGGAATAAGGAGGGAGAGACGCAGGAGATCGACAGATCGTGAGTGTGAGAGGATGATGGGATGATGGGATGATCCTTTAAAGGCTTTAGTCTCAGGAACAGGCGCTTACAGGACCTGACAGAACACATGAAGTGCGTAAAAGCTCTAGAGATCGTAATGTGAGCTCATGTGGTGTGAAATATTTCTAAAAACAGAATCATCGTCTGTTATGAAAAAAACCTGTCCAGGTCATAGTTCACTTAAAATCATATAGAACGATTATATTTTGCATAAAGGAAATTTTATATTCATTAACATTTATTTCCATGTCTGTTAGCTGTCAAATTCTTTCATTCTCATGAAAATAAGGTTCATTTTCTTAATTTAAAATATTATGTTATAAAATATATTCATAATAATATATAATATTTGTGTTATTTTTTTGTCTTTTGGTTTTGAGGACAGTTTTTGGCTAATGATCTTTGGTTCATAATGATCAACTAATTATTTTCTTTTGTGTGTGTGTGTGTGTGTGTGTGTGTGTGCAGTGTCGTACTGTAAAGATCCAGCTGGGTGACGTGAGTTCCTCGATGGAGTTTCGTCTCACCATTAACTCTCGCGCCTCAGACCTGATGTCACAGTTTTATAAAGAGCTGCACGCCTCTGATAACAGCAGGGGTCTCCTGAAACGGTATACACACACACGCAGACACGCACACACACACACAGACACCACACACATACACACACACAGACACGCACACACAGACACAGACAGGCACACACACGCACACACAGGCACAGACACAGACAGGCGCACACACACACACACACACACACACACATGCAGACACACACACACACACAAATAAAATACTTTAGTACAATGCATTTTTTACCCCTCCCTCACAGAAATGGTTCATCATACCCAGACTGTGCCATCTATGAAGTTGGTGGGAATATCGGTAAGTGTTTTTGTTTTTTTTGTTTGCCAAATGAGACAAAACAAGATTTTTACCAAACCCAAAACAGAGTTATTATAGTTCACTCAAATCTCAAATGGGTATATCGTGTGCGTCGTGTGCATATGATGGCTATCAACAAGAAAACAATACTATAATATTTATATTTATATTATATGTGTCAACTCTCTGGTCCCTCTCACACACCCGGCGCAATGAGACGCCAGGCGCGACGCAAGTGTGTTCTGCTAGTCTCAGCCGACGCAGTTCTCATGTTCACGTCCAGCTCCACGTTAAACTAGCAGAAGTGTATTCGGACACGCCCTCAGAGCTCCTGCGCCGTGAGCTCAGATCAGTGGAATAGGGCGCTCTGAGTTTGGGTTTGTTTGTTATATATAAATGTATGTTTGCTGTTCACACAGTTTCCATGTTGATGGAACCGCATTTAAACAGTACAATATACAGTCAAACCAAAATGCATTCACACACCTTCAACATTTCTCACATTATCACAGTTTATTCGCTATAGTTTAGAAAATGGTAAAATATAACAAGAACTCTGAGTTAAACAAACTCATCTTGATAATGTCTCTTTGATAGAAAGGGATGTAATCGATCACAATCAGCCAATCAGCTGTTAAATTTAAGAACACAATTAGTTAACACCAGTTTAGCTCAACCAATGACCAGCAAAGCTTCATTTAGTTCAGTCTGTGGGGTCAAAGGTCACATTAGCAGTTAAAGAGAAAACATGCTCCGCTCACAGTGTGGGAATCATTCTGCTCCCAAAGGTTTATCAGTTTTAGTCACTGTATGAAGAGTTTATGGGTGTAATATGTCTGAGTTACTTTATTTTGCTCTCCTCACTTACAGAAATGAACGATAGTGTCCTGCACACACTAGAGAAACATTATATCTGTGTCTGAATCGTGTTTGGTTTGACTGTATATACTGTATTTTTAGCTATACATATATATATTTGTCATGGCTCAATGTTGTTTCATGGCTCAGGTGAACACTGTTTGGATCCAGAGACTCATTTGTTTGACTTGCACAACAACAACCCCAGCGGTGAATGGATCATCAAACTGAGATCGGCCAGCAGAGGGCAGTAGAGACACACCAGCGGACACACACACCCTCCTTTAGATAGAAACCAGGAGACCTTTGACCCTGGTCTGTGAATGAATGAAGCGCTGGTGATCGTGAGGTTTGAACACTGACGTCGCCTCACTGAGAAGCTCTGAGATCGCCCTCGGTGCCGCACCGCTAGTGCTGTCGTGAAGCTGGACTTCTGCGTTCATTTGGACACTTTTGTTGTTGTGTTGTCATGGTGTAAAGCTGAAGAGATTTGATGCATTACTGCGTCCATGTTTCGGTTTATTTATTAAGAGCTGTGTTTGTTGATGAACGAATGTCTGTACAGATCTGATGCCTCGCAGTATTAAACACATGAAGGTTCCTGCAGCTCTTCTGACTACAGGACGCAAAGCTCTTGTTTTACATTTTTATAATCTGAATTATTACCTTCAGTACTACTTGTAAATATGTTATTGTGCTATTGAAGCACCTTCCACACTTTGACATCTCTTTATCTCTCTGTATTTCCTATGACTCTAACCTGATGTTTATATGGAAGCTTGTTTCCGCCACGGAACAAAACAATAAAAAAGGTAATTGCAACTTTTTATCTGTCTTTAATTCTGACTTTATTTCTTACAATTTGAAGTTTATATCTTACAATTTATATACTGGCAGTTGCAAAAAAAAAAGTCAGAATTGCGTTCTATAAATTTGGAATTGTGAGAGAAAGTCAGAACTGCGAGATGAATTGCAATCCCTTTTCTTTTTCACTCTGTGGTGGACACAAGCGTCCGTATGCTGAAGGCACTCGTTCAGACAGTGTGTGTGATGTCATGTGTCATTGCTGCAGCTCATACAGTCCCGAGTGTTAGTGAGATCCTGCTGTGTAATCATCAATATCATCCATCACACACTGTCAGGCCTCATCCTGCCCGGCAAACACTTTCATCTTCAGCTTTCAGAACAGTCGTTTTGCTAATGTTCATCTGACACACTGTCATAATGAAGATGATCTGAAACTCGAATTAAAGCCGCATGGCGTCTCTATGCACTTGAGAAATATTGCTACTCTGAAGATGAAATATATTGTTCTAAACAAAACAATCTACAAACCAGAGTTTTGCCAGACAGGAAGAAACTGAACAGAACAAAGAAACAGAACGTTCTGTCAAGGTTCTCTCAACGTTATAAACAAATGTTCTTCCAGTAACGTTAATGGAACGTTAGTTCAAAGTTATCTTGTCAATAATGTTCTCAAAACATTAGCACAAAAACATTATTTATACATCGTTATATACATCAAATAATACGTATTCGTACATCATGGAACGTTTTTCAGAACATCAGAGAACGGTCAGAAGTAACGTTCAGAGAACATTCAAGAGTAACGCTCAGAGAACATTCAAAAGTAACGTTCAGAGAACATTCAAAAGTAACGCTCAGAGAACGTTCAAAAGTAACGTTCAGAGAACATTCAAAAGTAACGCTCAGAACATTCAAAAGTAACGTTCAGAGAACATTCAAAAGTAACGCTCAGAGAACATTCAAAAGTAACGTTCGGAGAACATTCAAAAGTAACGTTCGGAGAACATTTAAAAGTAACGTTCAGAGAACATTCAAAAGTAACGTTCAGAGAACATTCTAAAGTAACGTTCAGAGAACATTCAAGAGTAACGTTCAGAGAACATTCAAGAGTAACGCTCAGAGAACATTCAAGAGTAACGCTCAGAGAACATTCAAAAGTAACGCTCAGAGAACGTTCAAAAGTAACGTTCAGAGAACATTCAAAAGTAACGCTCAGAACATTCAAAAGTAACGCTCAGAGAACATTCAAAAGTAACGTTCGGAGAACATTCAAAAGTAACGTTCGGAGAACATTTAAAAGTAACGTTCAGAGAACATTCAAAAGTAACGTTCAGAGAACATTCTAAAGTAACGTTCAGAGAACATTCAAGAGTAACGTTCAGAGAACATTCAAGAGTAACGCTCAGAGAACATTCAAAAGTAACGTTCAGAGAACATTCAAAAGTAACGCTCAGAGAACATTCAAAAGTAACGTTCGGAGAACATTCAAAAGTAACGCTCAGAGAACATTCAAAAGTAACGCTCAGAGAACATTCAAAAGTAACGCTCAGAGAACATTCAAAAGTAACGTTCAGAGAACATTCAAAAGTAACGCTCAGAGAACATTCAAAAGTAACGTTCAGAGAACATTCAAGAGTAACGCTCAGAGAACATTCAAAAGTAACGCTCAGAGAACATTCAAAAGTAACGTTCGGAGAACATTCAAAAGTAACGTTTGGAGAACATTCAAAAGTAACGCTCAGAGAACATTCAAAAGTAACGCTCAGAGAACATTCAAAAGTAACGTTCGGAGAACATTCAAAAGTAACGTTCAGAGAACATTCAAAAGTAACGCTCAGAGAACATTCAAAAGTAACGTTCGGAGAACATTCAAAAGTAACGCTCAGAGAACATTCAAAAGTAACGCTCAGAGAACATTCAAAAGTAACGTTCAGAGAACATTCAAAAGTAACGCTCAGAGAACATTCAAAAGTAACGTTCGGAGAACATTCAAAAGTAACGCTCAGAGAACATTCAAAAGTAACGCTCAGAGAACATTCAAAAGTAACGCTCAGAGAACATTCAAAAGTAACGTTCAGAGAACATTCAAAAGTAACGCTCAGAGAACATTCAAAAGTAACGTTCAGAGAACATTCAAAAGTAACGCTCAGAGAACATTCAAAAGTAACGTTCAGAGAACATTCAAAAGTAACGTTCGGAGAACATTCAAAAGTAACGTTCAGAGAACATTCAAAAGTAACGCTCAGAGAACATTCAAAAGTAACGTTCGGAGAACATTCAAAAGTAACGCTCAGAGAACATTCAAAAGTAACGCTCAGAGAACATTCAAAAGTAACGTTCAGAGAACATTCAAAAGTAACGCTCAGAGAACATTCAAAAGTAACGTTCGGAGAACATTCAAAAGTAACGCTCAGAGAACATTCAAAAGTAACGCTCAGAGAACATTCAAAAGTAACGCTCAGAGAACATTCAAAAGTAACGTTCAGAGAACATTCAAAAGTAACGCTCAGAGAACATTCAAAAGTAACGTTCGGAGAACATTCAAAAGTAACGCTCAGAGAACATTCAAAAGTAACGCTCAGAGAACATTCAAAAGTAACGCTCAGAGAACATTCAAAAGTAACGTTCAGAGAACATTCAAAAGTAACGTTCGGAGAACATTCAAAAGTAACGCTCAGAGAACATTCAAAAGTAACGTTCAGAGAACATTCAAAAGTAACGTTCAGAGAACATTCAAAAGTAACGTTCGGAGAACATTCAAAAGTAACGCTCAGAGAACATTCAAAAGTAACGTTCAGAGAACATTCAAAAGTAACGTTCAGAGAACATTCAAAAGTAACGTTCGGAGAACATTCAAAAGTAACGCTCAGAGAACATTCAAAAGTAACGTTCAGAGAACATTCAAAAGTAACGCTCAGAGAACATTCAAAAGTAACGCTCAGAGAACATTCAAAAGTAACGTTCAGAGAACATTCAAAAGTAACGCTCAGAGAACATTCAAAAGTAACGTTCGGAGAACATTCAAAAGTAACGTTCGGAGAACATTTAAAAGTAACGCTCAGAGAACATTCAAAAGTAACGTTCAGAGAACATTCAAAAGTAACGTTCGGAGAACATTCTAAAGTAACGCTCAGAGAACATTCTAAAGTAACGTTCGGAAGAACATTCAAAAGTAACGTTCGGAGAACATTCAAAAGTAACGTTCGGAAGAACATTCAAAAGTAACGTTCGGAGAACATTCAAAAGTAATGTTCGGAGAACAACTCAAAAGTAACGTTCAGAGAACATTCAAAAGTAACGTTCGGGGAACATTCAAAAGTAACGTTAGGAGAACATTCAAAAGTAACGTTTGGAGAACACTCAAAAGTAACGTTCAGAGAACATTCAAAAGTAACGCTCAGAGAACATTCAAAAGTAACGCTCAGAGAACATTCTAAAGTAACGTTCAGAGAACATTCAAAAGTAACGTTCGGGGAACATTCAAAAGTAACGTTCGGAGAACATACAAAAGTAACGTTAGGAGAACATT
The DNA here is from genome assembly GCA_039654625.1 of Rhinogobio ventralis. Lineage (NCBI taxonomy): Eukaryota > Metazoa > Chordata > Actinopteri > Cypriniformes > Gobionidae > Rhinogobio > Rhinogobio ventralis. Next base: position 658,160 of record CM077205.1, on the reverse strand, counting down.
CAAAAGTAACGTTCAGAGAACATTCAAAAGTAACGCTCAGAGAACATTCTAAAGTAACGTTCGGAAGAACATTCAAAAGTAACGTTCGGAGAACATTCAAAAGTAACGTTCGGAAGAACATTCAAAAGTAACGTTCGGAGAACATTCAAAAGTAATGTTCGGAGAACAACTCAAAAGTAACGTTCAGAGAACATTCAAAAGTAACGTTCGGGGAACATTCAAAAGTAACGTTAGGAGAACATTCAAAAGTAACGTTTGGAGAACACTCAAAAGTAACGTTCAGAGAACATTCAAAAGTAACGCTCAGAGAACATTCAAAAGTAACGCTCAGAGAACATTCTAAAGTAACGTTCAGAGAACATTCAAAAGTAACGTTCGGGGAACATTCAAAAGTAACGTTTGGAGAACACTCAAAAGTAACGTTCAGAGAACATTCAAAAGTAACGCTCAGAGAACATTCAAAAGTAACGTTCGGAGAACATTCAAAAGTAACGCTCAGAGAACATTCAAAAGTAACGCTCAGAGAACATTCAGAGATAACATTTTCATAACCTAATGGGAACATTAGCGAAACGTTAGAACAGATTCTGTTGGCCAGGCTCTCTCAGAACAGGCTGTGGTGTGTCACAGTTGGCTGGTCAGGGACAAAGCCTGAAGAAAGATGTTCTGTCAGATGTAGGTCAGCGCTGAAGCCCGTGGAGCCGTGCCGACTCCGACGCCCAGGGCCGACACATGGACCTCTTCCCATCAACACACATGTGCGGAATCACACACACACACTCACAGCCTCTCTCTCTCTCGCTTTGTGA
>CM077205.1:594851-649851 GCA_039654625.1 Rhinogobio ventralis | reverse complement strand
TTAGGGGTAGGGGCAGTGTGTGTGTGTGTGTGATGGGTAGGTTTAGGGGTAGGGGTAGTGTGTGTGTGTGTGTGTGTGTGTGTGTGTGTGTGTTGGGTAGGTTTAGGGGTAGGGGCAGTGTGTGTGTGTGTGTGATGGGTAGGTTTAGGGGTAGGGGTAGTGTGTGTGTGTGTGTGTGTGTGTGTGATGGGTAGGTTTAGGGGTAGGGGTAGTGTGTGTGTGTGTGTGTGTGTGTGATGGGTAGGTTTAGGGGTAGGGGTAGTGTGTGTGTGTGTGTGTGTTGGGTAGGTTTAGGGGTAGGGGTAGTGTGTGTGTGTGTGTGTGTGTGATGGGTAGGTTTAGGGGTAGGGGTAGTGTGTGTGTGTGTGTGTGTGTGTGTGTGTGTGTGTGTGTGTGTGTGATGGGTAGGTTTAGGGGTAGGGGTAGTGTGTGTGTGTGTGTGTGTGGTGGGTAGGTTTAGGGGTAGTGTGTGTGTGTGTGTGTGTGTGTGTGTGTGTGTATGTGTGTGTGTGTGTGTGTGTGTGTGTGTGTGTGTGTCGGGTAGGTTTAGGGGTAGGGGTAGTGTAGGGGGATAAAATATACAGTTTATACAGTATAAAAACCATTACGTCTATGTAAAGTCCCCTTAAAACATGGAAACACAACATTTGACAGCACACTGAGCAGTTTATTTCTGCAGAATTCAACCAAAAGTCTCTCTTCAGGGGGTGAAATCTGAACCAGACACCTGCTTCACTTGATTTTGATGTGCAACACACACACACACACACATACACTGCTTCTCAGTGTAAATAACATTGGCTCTTTAAACTGTTTTCATGATCACATCCTCATAGAAACACTAGAGCTCGTCATGTTTGTTCAGCCTGTCTGGCATTTACCTACAGTTAACCAGAAGCCCTTTACACACACACACATCGACTCTAGAGGTCCGTCTTCCTCACTGACACTGTTCAGAGATACAGGTCATTACATAAATCAATATCTAATACCCTGAAAACTCCCATTCAAACAAGACTAAAGCCGAATGCAAATGTAATTAATCATAAATAACAACGGGTCAAATATTTCACAGAGAACAGGATTAGAGTGTGTTTGTGATGTCTGAGAGGACGGAGGGTCAGCAGCACATTCACAGCTGTTAATAGAGCCAAGAGCTGTTCTCACCTCACACACACACACACACACACACACACACAAGCTATTATTGCTGCTTCCTTCTCTGACTGAATCGCAGCTGTAGTGGCAGATAAAAATTGCACCTTTCAAGAATGATTATCTGTGATCAGGTGTGAGGGGTAGAGGCATGATAACAGTGTGTGTGTGTGTGTGTGTGTGTGTGTGCGTGCGTGCAAGTGAGTGAGTGCGTGAACAGGGGCGCCGCTAGACATTTTGGGCCCTATGAAAGAATATGGGGTTGGGCCCCCTACCGCACCAAACATACAAGCCAACCTAACTATCCAAAATCTTTGTCTGCAATTTAATAATACTGACCTATTAAGCTCCGCTCGCGCATCCCAGAATGCCGTTTGTGACATGAGCAGGGCTGCCCCCGACTAAAGTTTTTCCGCACTCAAGCGCACACATAAAGCTTGCCGCAAAGAACCAGCAAAAGTTATGAATGTGTCAAAAATAGCAAGAACACATTTGAATTGTTTATTAATAAACTAGTGTTTTCTGTATCAGAGATGAAGTTGACGATGCTGACTCGCCATCGAGAGAGGAATGCACATTACATAATCAAGTTCTTTTCATTTGGAATTGTTTCATTTAAAAGTATACATTTCAAGCTTTATAGAGAAATATGTCATGTCTGTGAGCAGAAGCGGAGAGAGTACTGAACATTTGTACTCAAGTGCAAGTACTGTTACATTGCTGAAATATTCAATGTTTTTTTGACTCTCAAAGTGACACCCATTGACTTGCATTATATGAATCAGCAAGGCCCACAGTTTCAGTAAATCATCTTTACTGTTCTACTGAAGAAAAAAGACACCTACATCTCGGATGCCCTGAGGGTTAGTAAATCAACAGCAAATTACATTTTTTAGGTGAACTATCCCTTTAATTTCTAGTTTAAAACTCATCTATTCTCTTTGCTCAGTAAATAATTATCTTTCTCTCACCTTCTCTGCCTTCAAGTGATCTCACATGTTATACTACTTATTGTATTAATGTTCTCTTTGATTCTATAACTTCTTTGTTGTTGTTGTCTATCTGTAGTTATTTGTTGTACACCTGCTTGTTTATTTGCTATAATGAACAGGCGGACTGTCTTTCTGATTGTAAACTGATTGTACTCTTGTACTCCATTGTGAAGTAACCTTGGGTTCTTGAAAGGCGCTATAAAAAATAAACATATTATTATTATTATTAAAAAACTACTTAATTACAGTAACGTGTAATTCGTTATTTCCACCTCTGTCTATGAGGCAAGTGGTAGAGTTTTGGTTCACTTATGAGATGCTCTACTAGTTCATGTGCAAAGCAAGTGATCGCGCCGGCGCCTCCATGTCATGATTATTGTCTGCTACATTTGCTTATTATTTATTAAAACCAGACAATTGGTTGATGAAACATTGATTAAAATTAAGATACAATTTATACAAAACGAAATTCACTTTAAAGAAAGGCTTTCTACAAAACAAAACTTAATGAAGTGGTCAAATTCATTTCTGACCCACTCCATGTCTCCCGACATATTGCGCATCTTATGATTTGTCCTATCTCATGGTGTTCACTTTTCATAATCAACATAGATTACATAAACAAATATTATTTAAACATAAATATGAAACTAAATACATTTTCTTAATGTCTACAACTACTAGTATAGTAGCCTACAGTACAGAGAAATTTCATGTCGTGATTTGAGCGAACGCCGTTTTACCCGGTGAGCGTGAGCGGTTCATGAGTGGAGCGTTTTGCCGGAAATGCAGAAATAAGCCATCATTTTTTTTATTTGTAACTCTTTGGTAGATTAGACATTTATAATTTATATCACATTACTAATAGTAGCTTACTGTTACTACTAATAAAACCGATCTCTGGGGGCCCCAAAAGTGCGTCGGCCCTTAGAATTGTCCTAACTCCCCCCCCCCTTAGCGGTGCCCCTGTGCGTGAGTGAGTGTGTGTGTGTGTGTGTGTGTTTTCCTGACACTCAGACTGAAATCAAAGGACAGTCACAATTATCCCTCCATTACGGCTACAGCACAACACAAAGAACACGCTGAGAGAAAGATGGACAAAAACAACATGAGAGAGGAACGGATTAAAAAATGAAAATCATTTACTGTCCCTCATGTCTTCATGATGATGACAGAAGTTTCATTAATGGGCAAATTATTCCTTTGAACAGTCAAATAACAAATATATGAAATATATACACTACAAGTCAAAGGTTTGCAATAACTATGATTTTTGAATTTGTTTTTTGAAAGGAATCATCCAAAAATATAGTTAAAACAGTTCATATTTCTGTGGAAACTGATGCATTTTATTTCTCAGGATTCTTTGATGAATAGAAAGCTCAAAAGAACAGCATTTATTAGGAATAGAATCTTTTGTAACATTATAAAAGCTTTACACTGGAGTCATATTTCACTGTTTTTACTGTATTTTTGATCAAATAAATGAGCAGAAGAGACTCTTTCAGAAACAATAAAAAACGTAATTATTCAAAACATTTATCGGTAGCGTATGTCAAATGTAACCATCTAAAACAATCAATATTTCTCACCTTAAAACATCAATCCAAAAGACATAAAGAGCAGACATGTTCTTTGCAGAAGCTGAACTGCTAAAGCATTTATTCACATTTATATTGTTTCCATGTAAGCGAGTGGATGATTGAGGGGCCCGTCCACAATGTCAGATAATGGCTAAAGACAAATGGACCGTTTCCACAGCAAACAAAATGAATAGTCTTTGATTTTACAGCCTCCCTGTGAGGAAACAAGATAATGGAACAGAACTGAAAGGCAATCCTATAGGAAACATACAGCTCTGTGTTTGCTTTTTGTGTTTCAAAAAGGGGAACGAGTGCATTTGGCTTTTAACTCTTTATTCTATTCAGAAAAAATTGGGCAGAAAAAAAGCGAGCTCTGAGAACACTTTCATATTGACCCTTATGATATCATGCTTTCATTTGTTACGCAGGTCAAAGCCCAGCTGCCAGACACACTAACCCTCCAAACTGTCCTGTAGATGGTGGTGGTCATGAAGAGCTGACGCACGCGACACGCACTTGACCTCGGGTGAAAGGAAGCGGGTGTTTTAAAGGGCAGTGGGACTGCGGGGTGGAGCCCCGATGAACCGCTGCCAAACAGAGACGCACCGCCCGCAGCGACGCTACAGATGCACGACAGGAGACTCGTATCAGCCGCCTCAGCTCTTCTGCATTTTCTGAGAGTCTGTAGAACGGAGTGTAACTCTGTCCAGTGTGGACATCAGAGGGTTAACCTGTTCACGGTCGCCGCTCGTGTTGATCAGATCTGAACTTAAAGAAGACACTCGGCAGCTTTCGAATTCTAATTTATGATGATTACTGATATACACTATATTGCCAAAAGTTTGCGCCTGCCTTCACATGCACATGAAATTTAATGACATCCCGTTCTTAATCCGTAGGGTTTAATATGGAGTCGGCCCACCCTTTGCAGCTCTAACAGCTTCAACTCTTCTGGGAAGGCTTTCCACAAGGTTTAGGAGTGTGTTTATGGGAATTTTTGACCATTCTTCTAGAAGCGCATTTGTGAGGTCAGGCACTGATGTTGGACGAGAAGGCCTGGCTCGCAGTCTCCGCTCTAATTCATCCCAAAGGTGTTCTATCGGGATGAGGTCAGGACTCTGTGCAGGCCAGTCAAGTTCCTCCACACCAAACTCGCTCATCCATGTCTTTATGGACCGACGCTTTGTGCACTGGAGCGCAGTCATGTTGGGACAGGAAGGGGCCGTCCCCAAACTGTTCCCACAAAGTTGGGAGCATGAAATTGTCCAAAATGTCTTGGTATGCTGAAGCATTAAGAGTTCCTTTCACTGGAACTAGGGGGCCAAGCCCAACCCCTGAAAAACAACCCCACCCCATAATCCCCCCTCCACCAAACTTTACACTTGGCACAATGCAGTCAGGCAAGTCCCGTTCCCCTGGAAACCGCCAAACCCAGACTCGTCCATCGGCACCAAACGTAACCGTAATCCCTCTATGACATTAAGATGAGAAGATATCCCTCTTTGGGTTTGGGTTGCTGGGGTGCTCTACAATGGTTGCTAGGGCGTGGCTAGGAAGTGGTGAAGGTGATTCGTGTTTGGCTGATGGGTGCCTCGGGTCAAAGGAGCCCACCCTCATGTTTCTATGACACTTCTATCCAAAGATATCCTTTTGATCTCTTTCAATAAAAGTCTATGAAACTTGTTGCTATGGTGCTCCAAATATATGGTGCTGCTAGGGCGTGGCTTGATAGCTTCACAATAGCCGTTTTTCCACCATCGGGCTGAATGGTTCTCATTGCGTAACTGTTCCATTCCGTGCCGCTCCGGGCCAGCTGGTACGGTTCTGGTTTCATTTTCCACTGTGGGGACTGATAACAGCCGCTCTTTGGAATGTCATACAAAAGCGTCAGTCATTGCCTTGGTAACACAACGGTTTACTGAGGATATGAGATGTAAATAACGACCACATTATGGAGGATGATCAGATATTTTTCTTTTAATTTTATTATCAATTTGTGCTCAAATAGAGTGCTTAGAGAGAAACCGGTAGCCAGGCAACAGACAATCCTGAGTTGCAATGTCACTTCACGGATTCTACCAGCCAACCGTGCTGAGAATTCCGGGCCGAGAATGGTTTGTAATCGTGGCGTGCCGAACCAGGCTCAAGTGGAAACACAACTGGAACTCTTCCTTACATTCTAATAACCGTTCGGCCTGACGGTGGAAAAGCGGCAAATGATCCTGAGAGACTGATTGGTTCAACCTCTCTTCAAATTCGAAATCCATGTTGTTTTTCATGTGCATGCGCAGTTGGTGCGTGGTCACAAAAAATGGGAGGCATGCAAATGTCCGCATAGAGCCTCCGCGGACACCCTCCGATGACCCTAGTATAACACTAGCTTATGGGGCAACTTTGGGTAGCTCTTGTACCTCAGGGGGTGGGTTATATCAGGGCTCAATACTAAGGATTTTTTCTACTGGTTAAAATTTTTACTTGCCCTGCCAAAATTTTTACTGGCCCCACCACAAAAAGTAATAGATAAAATAAATGTTAATAAATGTTTTTGTTGTTTCTGAGCCATGTAACTTTAATAAATAAGGTTATGACGATTAGCCTAACTCATATAAATTTTAAATATTGTTAAAGACAGTCAGTAATAAAATAAGAACAAATAATCAAATTACGAGCAATAGCACAAAAAAATACAATGGAACAAACATACAAATGAAATAAATAGTTCTTTTCAGGTTTTTCATGTAGGTCTAAACTAGATTGTCAGGCACAAAAATAGTAATCAAATGTAAAATATCACTGCATATTCTGCATAAAATGATATATCACTGCATATAAATGTAGCCCTTATTAAAAGTTATACAGTCAAGAGCAGTGAGTGATTTTTTTCTGTCTTTTGTTATCTCGATATTTATATAGCCATTGACGATATTTTTTCCGGCTTTCCGTTTTCACTGTTATACGGTAGGGGTCGTACCAGCATATTAGCAGCATATTAATCAAAACTGCCTAATGTTACTGAATGAAATGTCGACCCAGGACGAGCTACAGGACTGTGAAGCTTTGGGGGTGTTGACTTGATCTACTCCATCTGTGTTTTGATCATCGTTCTGAATCACATCCGGATGTAACGTTGGTCTTTTACAAAAAGCGTGATTTTCTCAGCTTTATGCTCAAAATGTTGCTTTTTCATGAAGCTTGCAACATTCAAGTGAATGCAAAAAGAATGCATAAAGCAGAGGCTCTGTTCTTTCTTTTGATATATTGCAGGTTCAGATATTCACACAAGATATTCTGTGGGCCATGAAACTTGGCGCTGGCGGTGACTGGCAAATTTCATGTTTATGTTCACTTAAGACATAACCGACTATGTTTAAGATGATACTCAACAAGACATAATTTTGTTTGAATATTGGCGCACTTAGGATGTGTGTTGCTGCGCTTCGTGAGTACCAAACTGAGAGACACTTTCTCGTCTATGTGCGCTTGAATATTTAAATTGGCAAGGCTTAAAAATGCACACATTATCAACTTCCGTGAAGATGCAGCACTGGCCCGAGTGTCTTTCACGCTGGCACCGGACCATCGGGTAGTCCTTATTTGTCGACCTTAATGACAAATATTTTTTGTCATTCTTTCAGGGGGGGCGGGGGGTCGTTTTGGGGGGGCGGCAATGGTAGGGGAAAACACTGCACATACCACATCGTTTAATTTTCAACCCACATTTTCGGATTGGGTCAGTTCGAAGATCTATAAGTGAACTTGCTCAGTATTCCTTGACACCTGGTCCTGAACACAATTTATTTCTCTCCATGCTGGCCTGGAATGCAGATTACTGGTCCATCACTCTGCATGCATCAGGTGAGTGCATTTTATCCAGTGTATATTAATAACCGACAGGCAGAACGTGTGGAGACACCTATGAGTGAGTCCAGCACTGATGATGAACCGCCTGGACCTTCTCACCAGAGATCAGATCTGGACGATCATCTATGAATGTGTCCAGCACAGATTACGAACAGCCTGGACCTTTTCACCTGGTCAACTACAGATCTGAGATCAGATCCAGAGGATCCAGAACACCTGCTGACCAAAGCTCAGGCAATCAGGTTGAGATGAGACAGGGTGTTAAAAGATAAAGAAAGACTTCTGGGAGTTCAAAGAGCAGAGAACGGAAAAGGAAGAGATCAGACCACCTCTCTGATTCTGATTTAGATGACCAGCCTGGACCTTCTCACAGAGACAACAGTGAGGCCAGAGCATCTGATGACCAGAGCAGCCAAGATGACGCTAGATGCTGCGTTCTTTAGCATACTTTTTGTGTGCCCACCTCCCATACCGGAGACGCCGGTTTGAATCCCGCTTGGAGTGTGTCGAGAAGGACTGGTTACGTTTGGTGCCGTGACCTGGATGGGAGTGAGGTTTAGGGGGGTGAGTGTAACGGAGGCAAGCTAGTAAAGGCTTTTTTTAGCTAGTGCGCTCAACTCTAGCGTCCTTTTAGCTAGTGCGCTCAACTCTAGCATCCTTTTAGCTAGCGCGCTCACCTCCCATGCCGGAGAAGCCGGTTCGAATCCTGCTCGGAGTGTGTCGAATAGGACCCACTACGTTTGGTGCCGTGACCCGGATGGTAGTGAGGTTCAGGGAGGTGAGTGTAAGCTAGTAAAGGCTTTGAGTGTAAACCTCACTCCCCTGGCCTCAAGATTTAACAAAATCCTTAGATGATGTGGAGGTTGAACAAGTAGTTTCGAAAATTTTGGTTGTGATCTGAGAAATGCACCAAAGCGACTGTAATAAAAACTGTAATACTTCCCCTCATAGCTGGTTGGTTTGGTTCATGGCTTATAATGCTTCAACAAAGAAATCCCTACAGGAGAAATTCATGGAAAAATACTTTGCCACTGAAAAAGTGGGCAGGCACTAATGCACTCTATAGGAAACAGAAGCTGACAGCGACCGCCGCCTCAGGGCCCAGCTCTGATCCACTACACACACACACACACACACCCGCTGTGTCAAACACATGCGTGCTGGTTATTGATGGCTTGAGCAGGGGAGCGTTTACTGATGCCCTCAGGTCTGCCTTATATCGCCTTTGACCCTCTCATCAAGTCCAGCATTGGGTTCAGTTAAAGAAGAAAACCATGAATCGACTCAAGCATGCCGCACTGCTCATGTTCCTCTGAAATCTGTGTTCAAATGCAAGACTAGGTTTATATGACTAATTATAGTTTGAATCTGTCCAAAGGTTTTACTGGAATTGGTGAAAATTGGGACTTTCCATAGCCATTTACATTTATGTCCACTACAGTAGGCAGATATAACAAATAAAACAAACATTGCAATATTGTTATTATTATTATTATAAACCATCTTTATCTTTTATTGCAGTTGGCAGATGTGTAACCCACAACATTAAAAAAGGATTTTTTGTTTGTGGTATGTATGCATCGAAGGGTTAAAGTGTCATTGCTTTAATAAACGAAATGTTTTTTGATTGGCACAGAAGGTCTCCAGACAGCATTTGTTTTATTTCTTCACAGATCAATAGCGGTGATGTTGAATCATGTGTTGTTAATGAACACAGACTCTATTCAAGAGCTCGAGGGTTTCCCGTGTGTGTCTGCCCGCTTCTGTGAATGAATTGCCAATCAACACAGCGCTTTTTACTCCTGCTTGGCCCAATTAAAATCAAAGAAAGCATAACCGATGACGTCACAACAAACGCTTTTGAACACACGAGCTCTGAATATTCATGAGGCTCCCAGCGAATAAATGCATGAGATGCGTGGGCTGATGCAAAACGCATATTTTTCATATTCATTGAGATTTTATTAATATACACACTTTACAGTTTCCGTCTCTGCACGTCAGTTATGGGGGAAAAAAACATTTACATCTCATTTGAATGAGGGCTCTGTTATTAAAGGCAGGTGGTCTTCATCTCAATGAGTGTTCGGCGTTTGTTTGGTAATGACTGTAATTATTGCTGTTTCAATGGGACTTTCACTCACGGACAGTTTGTGTTTTGTTCCAGAGAAAAAAAAATAGTAACATGAACAAACTAAATAGTCAATGCAGATTGTGCATTTGCTCAGATGAAGTCAACAGCGAGGGTTTTCCCCACAGAACTGGTGTCGCATTGATTTGTGAACGTGTGTTATTTTGTTTAACAGGACACAAAACTGTCCCATGTGGAAAACTGAGCTGTTTCTTCATTTATTCATGAACCCAGAGACTAACACGTTCAATGCGCGCATGCACGCTCTCACTCAAGTGGTATTTTATGATTAAAATGTATATTTTAGTTCGTTTTTATGCACAGAATCTTATCTGAATATACGTATGTAGACTGAAATTATAACCCCCCCCCCCCCTCCCTCCACACACACACACAGTATCAGTCTATAGCGGCTGTAAGAAGCATATAATGGAAACAGATTGCTGTGTTGATTGTGTAGGCCTCAGGCTCTCAATCCCACAGGAGCACAGCCAGTTTACAGTGTGTTCAAAGGAGAGGGCTAAAAGGCAATTACAATGTTAATGTGTCCTGGCGGGGGGGAACAGCGACGAACGAACAAGGAGAGAGAAATCCACGAGGTGATGGAGTGAGTCAGGACTGCAGAAATACTGTTGTCTGGACCGCCAGAGGAGAGTAAAACAGCAGCAATCAACAAGGAAAGACACACGTATGAATATATGCAGGTCACTTCAGAAAAGAGAGGGTTGCTCTTTTATCTGACATGTAAAGAGAGAGCGACAGATTGAAGGGCTGTGTGAATGTGTGTGTGTGTGTGTGTGAGAGAGAGAGAGCAGTATTCATTCTCTGCACTAGCAGGGTTAATATAACCCACATCTCTCCTGGGATCTCATAATAGGCCATTAAACAGGCGCATTAGGACAAATGAAAAGGCTTTTAAGTGGTTACCACAAGACCACCTGGATTTCACTCTCATGTGTGTGTGTGTGTTTATGGCTAAAAGGGATGAATTTATTTGAGTTATGGGATGTGATTTTTCTGTTTGGCTCTTGGACTCTCAACACGTCTCTGCCTCAGTGGATTATCATGATCATTTCCAGGTTTATTTCATATATATATATATATATATACAAACATATATTTTTAACACATATATTTATTTACACACACACACACACACACACACACATATATATATATATATATATATATATATATATATAAATATATACACTATATTTGTGTTTCAAACGCCTTATACACTATATTGCCAAAAGTATTGTGACGCCCCTCCAAATCCCTGAGTTCAGGTGTTCAATCCCTTCATGGCCACAGGTGTATAAATCAAGCACTAGGCATGCAGACGCTTCTACAAACATTTGTGAGAGAATGGGTCGCTCTCAGGAGCTCAGTGAACTCAAGCGTGGTGCCGTGATAGGTTGCCACCTGTGCAATAAGTCCATTCCTGACATTTCCTCACTACTAAATATTCCACGCTCAACTGTTAGTGGGATTATAACAAAGTGGAAGTGATTGGGAACAACAGCAACTCAGCCATGAAGTGATAGGCCACGTAAAATCACAGAGCGGGGTCAGCGCATGCTGAGGGTCACAGTGCGCAGAAGACGCCAACTTTCTGCAGAGTCAATAGCTACAGACCTCCAAACTTCTGTGGCCTTCAGATGAGCTCAAGAACAGTGTGTAGAGAGCTTCATGGAATGGGTTTCCATGGCCGAGCAGCTCATCCAAGCCTTACATCACCAAGTGCAATGCAAAGCATGGGATGCAGTGGGGTAAAGCACGCCACCACTGGACTCTAGAGCAGTGGAGACGTGTTCTCTGGCGTGACCAATCACGCTTCTCTGTCTGCCAATCCCATGGACGAGTCTGGGTTTGGCGGTTGCCAGGGGAACGGGACTTGCCTGACTGCATTGTGCCAAGTGTAAAGTTTGGTGGAGGGGGGATTATGGGGTGGGGTTATTTTTCAGGGGTTAGACTTGGCTCATTAGTTCCAGTGAAAGGAACTCTTAATGCTTCAGCATACCAAGACATTTTGGACAATTTCATGCTCCCAACTTTGTGGGAACAGTTTGGGGACGGCCCCTTCCTGTCCCAACATGACTGCGCTCCAGTGCACAAAGCGTCGGTCCATAAAGACATGGATGAGCGAGTTTGGTGTGGAGGAACTTGACTGGCCTGCACAGAGTCCTGACCTCATCCCGATAGAACACCTTTGGGATGAATTAGAGCGGAGACTGCGAGACTGATGTTCTCGACCAACATCAGTGCCTGACCTCACAAATGCGCTTCTAGAAGAATGGTCAAAAATCCCCATAAACACACTCCTAAACCTTGAGGAAAGCCTTCCCAGAAGAGTTGAAGCTGTTATAGCTGCAAAGGGTGGGACAACTCCATATTAAACCCTACGGATTAAGAATGGGATGGCATTAAAGCTCATGTGCATGTGAAGGCAGGCGTCCCAAAACTTTTGGCAATATAGTGTATATTGATATATATATATAGTTTTGTTAGTCTATACTACACTGAATAAAAAATAAAAAAAAACATTTTCACACAGAAATTGCTAGTGAATTCCACAAATAATTTCAAAGAAACGGCAAGTAACATTGAATTAAACATAAACTTTTGAAGTAAAAAGACTGAAAAGGTATTTCCTTCTCAAACATGCTTCATTAATCTTTGTTTTACTTACAACTTCACAAAATTGTAATTATAATTAGCTTTATTTAAAGGCAAAAGACACTTAAAAATGAAGGTTCTTCACGACATATATGATTCCAGAACCCTTATTTTGAATAATCTCAAGAATCCATAAAATCTTTCCATTGCTCTTTATAGTGGAAAAGGGTTAGATGAATCAAATGATCTTTACACTGAGGTTGTTCTATGGCATCACTGTGTTTGGAAACCATTTAGCTCAACCATGTGTAGTTTCTAAATGATAGAAAGATTAATTTGCAAATCTAATATACTTACTTAGTATTTTTGTCTTGTTTCCAGTCCAAATATCTAAAAATTCAAAAATCAAGATTATTTTTCTTACCCCAATGGCAGAAAAATAAGAAAAACATCTAGTAAATGCATCTTGATTTAAGAATATTTTGATATATTTACACTAGAAACAAGACAAAATACTAAATAAGAAAAGCTTTTTGTGCAGTGTATTAAGCAACATCATCATATATGATGCGTATGATGAACGTATTGGGAACTACTAGTGACTCCACTTATAAAAGCGGCACACATTGGTTCTGATGGAGGCTAATCAGCACAATAATGTACTCGGGATTGTGATGCTAATAGTAATGGATTCAGAGAGGGGCCAATACGCGCGATTGGCTAATTTCGATGCGCCACGGCCCCCAGAGACCCACGTGTCTTTTCAGTTTGGCTCTCTAATTGAAGTGTGTTATGTGTTATTTTCTGCCTCGCTGAGCCGCAGAAGAGGCTGCCAGTGGTGTCGGCGGTGTGTGTGTGTGTGTGAGACGTCTGAAACATGAGGAAATGAACATGGAAAGATCTCATCTGAAATGCATCTGACCTCTTCTTCTGTACAGTGTTGACTGTTATTACTGTCTGTGCACAACACTAAACAACACTTGTGATATTTAATGCATGTGCTTGGATGCAAATACAGGCGTTCTGAAAGCCTGCAGATGTGAGTTTGCTCTGAATGATCATTACGCGTGTCCCAGGATCATAGTTTTCAGTGCGAAGATAATTAATGATCTGTCTCTCTATAGCAAAGGAGGAAGAGGGAATCGCTCCGCTACACTAGACCAGCTCAGTCAAGTGTGTAATGAGAAATAGGACAGAGCCGAATGAAGGGAGGGAGGGAGAGACGCTGCCGGACGAAACCCTTTTGTTTCAGGATCCAGCGTGACAAAACAGCAAAGACTGAAAGAATCATGACACTGCTTTCCCACAACAATAGTGCGAGATCACCTTGTGGAGCGAGATAACATTGTTGAGTGACAAAGACAGCGGTTCAACACATCTGACTGATCCTGGATCAGTGTCCCGTGGGAGGGTTTGTCCGGGGAGACGCACCCTGACCTCTTATTGCCCTCTATGATTTTCCTGAAGGGTAATAAACTGGAGAGGACGCGCGCCATCGCATTCACTACGCCAGAATATAGTGACAATCACATGTTCGGTCTTTGAGTTGCGCCACACACACAATCCCGCCACAGTGAGAGCAGAACGGGAACGATGGCGATAAAAGACACTGGAGAAGTGACTTTCATCCCCCAAACAGATACTATAACACACAGAACATAATTAATCAGATTATAACTGTGCCCCTGGAGCTCTACACCGGTCACGATCTCACGGGTGTGTCTGTGGCGATGGCCAATACACTGAATGGGTCAAAATTATCCATTTTTCTTTTATGCCAAAAATCATTAGGATATTAAGATCATGTTCCATGAAGATATTCCTACCGTTAATATATCATAAATGTATTGTTAGTAGTAATATGCATTGCTAAGGACTTCATTTGAACAACTTTAAAGGAGATTTTCTCAATATTTAGATTTTTTTGTCCAATCCTAACAAACCACACATCAGTGGAAATATTATTTATTCAGCTTCCAGATGATCTATAAATCCCAATTTTTAAAAAAATACCCTTATGGCTGGTTTTGTGGTCCAGGGTCAAATATCATCTAGCCTTAGATTTCTTCATAATGCTCAGAAAGCTGGGAAAAGCACGTGAATAGGGCATATATTACAGGCCTATAACATATTTTTTTATAATTATATTATTTTTTCCTCCTATAATTCTTTGTCAGAATGTGATGTAAACGCTGCTCTGCTCGTGGTTGTATTGTTGGAGCTGTAAATCACTCGAGCTCTGCGCGCGCCTGATAACGCCGCTCCGGTTAACCCGTTGCGCTCCCACCGGGAAACACGAGCCGTGCCTGCGGGATAAAGAAACCCTCCGGGGGAAAGACCATCGGAGATCAGATATGGCGAATACAGCAGGGCGACGGTATTATGCACACACCTACCGTATATAAAGCACAGGCCAATGCAAGCATTTATTCAGTGCAAACCTCGGACCAAAAACTGTTCAAGCGCATTTACGGAATTTACTTTCTAAAACGATTTAGATCCAATAAAACTGCCCTTTTCCCAAACATAACTATTATTTATTTACAACATAATTAAATGCACGAAATACATGCATTTGTTTTGATGGTTTTATTCATTTCAATATTCTACAATTGCAATAATATTTACTTTTGTGGCATGTTTTTTTAATTATTATTTTATTTCAATGCTACTTAATTGATATATGTTTTGGTTATTCGTTAACATTTGCGCTTTTAATATATTTATAGGGCACATTTATTTAAATAGAAAAGTATATCCAGCTCACTTTATAACGCGCGAGCTATAGATAAAAGTGCTTTAGAGAATATGATTACACGAAATGTTAATACTGTGTTTAATTTAAACAACTGAAGATTTTGATAGTGCACAATATCAGTGAATAATTCGTTCCGACAGTATAATGTGCCCACAGGCCTAAACGGGTTTTATAAAGCATACACATGTTTGTAGGAGAAGAACACGTGCATATTATAAATGCAAAATTCCATCAGAGTGAAAAAGAAAAAAAGACCTTGTTTCTGTTGCTTAATAACTTTTTTTTTTTTTTAAACATCTTCAATCACTTAAAAAAAAAAAGAAAAGTGAAATGCACAATAATCCATGAGAAATATCCATGCATTTTTTAAACTACAAGTCTAAATCAATCAAATCTGCGATGCATTTCTTATGCATTCCCTTTCCGAACGAAAGCATGTCTTAAATCCGCTCGAGAGTATTCCAGCACCCGCGTCTCCTCTTGCTGAAAATGAGTTCAAACTGATTTCTGACCTTCATCTGATGCGATAAAAAACTGGAGAATTCAAGCTGCGACGGGAAAAGACAACAAGACTATTTGAAGAATACTTTTGGTGTGCATTTAAGACCTAGTCCAGTGTGTGGAGACGGGTTATATATAGGTAAAGTTATGCAACACTACGAGACCCCGGATGCCATTGGGTGTTGTGACCAAGTATATTGGGCATAATGAGAGTGGAGAGGAGGATGGGGTACTGCAAGCACCTCCCCTAGAAATGCAGCAAATCTTCACCCTGGCTTTTTTTTCTCTGCTGATGCGCGCATTGGGAGCCGGAGACGCGCGTTGCGCGCGAGACTCTTAGCATTGGCAGGCTGACAGTGACACGTGCCTCTCTCTCAACACCCCCGAGCTCCCGTGTACCGCATTGGCATCAGCGACGGCCACTGAAACGCACGAGTCGAAGCTGTGCCACGGATTGAGAACGGAAAAAGCCGGCGCGCAAAACTGCGAACACTCTCTTTTACGCACTGGACATTGCGCACTCTCACCCGGGAAGCGCGCGTAAGAGTAAAACAAGAGCGAGGAGCGGGTGAGCAGGATGCAGGAGCCAGGCATCATTTATGTCTGAGAGTGACATGAACCACGGAAAAAGCACCAGGCGTGATTTCAGTCAGAACTGGAGATAACGAATACGCGTCACTCCGAGAGTCCGTGCGCAGACAAAGAACTCCGGTCGCAAACTAAATTCGATATATCTTGAGAAAAAATAAATAAATAAACATTTGCAGAGGTATTTGAACGTATCATTTAAGAGGGAAATCATGGCCACATTAATTAAAAGCAAGATCTCCAACAAGCTCTCCAACGCGGCCACCACGGTCACCAATAAGTCGCAGGCGAAGGTGAGTGGGATGTTCGCCAAATTGGGATTCCAGGCCGCCACCGATGAAGAGGGTTTGGGCTTCGCCGCCTGCGATGATCTGGACTATGACCACAGGCAGGGGCTTCAAATGGACATCCTTAAAAACGATGAAATTGGCGGCGGGGAAATTGGGGGCGAGGGGACGCTCGATGGGGACAGCCATTACCAGAGGGATGGAACGGGTCCCCCGCCCTCGGCGTCCAAAGACGGCGGACTCTGCTCCGAGTTAGGCAGCGCCGACAAGCCAAGGATCACCGCTTGGGAGGCGGGATGGAACGTGACCAATGCGATCCAGGTAAGGACGCACCGATGCATATCAAACCGTGCACAGAAATGCCAAAGTTTTCCTAATGATCAATTTGGAAATGTTACGTGAAAGCTGTTTTCCAATATATATATATATTTTTTTTTAAAAAGAGCCACCGAGGCAATGCCGTAGATTTTTCTTGAGCTGATGTCGCGTCGTTGATATAGCGGGACCTTGATTATAAAACTTGCATTTCTACACTGGCCTTTTGTGGTCACAAATGGAGAGTTATTTTTCGACGTGCGTAAAGTGGAGAGCATAACATATATATTGCATTTTCAAAATGATTTATTCCGCACTCGACGGTGGTTAAAACGAACTTAAAATACGTTCTTGGTAGTGGCAAAAATGCGCCCTTAAACAATAAAAACCCAACGCATTTAATCATGCGCAGTTAAACCTCTTAATATCAAAACTGGCATGCGTCACGTGACTCCCTGCCCAGTTGATTCATCCTGATGACGACACAATGAGGTGAGCGTGACTTTGCTCACAGCAAATGGAATGTGGGGAATGAATTCCTAATGCTCCATCTCAACACCTGCAGTGTGGAAGCTGGTGATGGCGCATTCCCTCAACGCCACACCAAAAACACTTATGCATCACGTGTACTGTGGATATAGCTGTGAATGATTCTGTTGTGTAAAACCCTTGCTATGCTTGTTTCCCCAGGGCATGTTTGTTCTTGGGTTACCCTACGCCATTCTCCACGGCGGATACCTCGGACTGTTCCTCATTATATTCGCTGCAGTCGTGTGCTGCTACACGGGGAAAATCCTCATCTCTTGCCTCTACGAAGAAAACGAAGACGGCCAGTTGGTACGAGTGAGAGACTCGTATGTGGATATTGCCAACGCGTGCTGCGCGCCGCGTTTTCCCTCGCTGGGAGGCCACATCGTCAATGTGGCCCAAATCATTGAGCTGGTGATGACCTGCATTTTGTACGTGGTCGTGAGCGGAAACCTGATGTACAACAGCTTTCCCAACCTCCCCGTGTCCCAGAGGTCCTGGGCCATCATCGCCA
This sequence comes from Rhinogobio ventralis, assembly GCA_039654625.1. Classification (NCBI taxonomy): domain Eukaryota; kingdom Metazoa; phylum Chordata; class Actinopteri; order Cypriniformes; family Gobionidae; genus Rhinogobio; species Rhinogobio ventralis. The sequence goes on along the minus strand of CM077205.1, from coordinate 632,019 downwards.
CCGCCGCACTTCTGCCTTGCGCCTTCCTCAAGAACCTCAAAGCCGTGTCCAAGTTCAGCTTGCTCTGCACCATCGCGCACTTTATCATCAACATCCTAGTCATCGCCTACTGTCTGTCCAGGGCGCGAGACTGGGCGTGGGACAAGGTCAAGTTCTACATCGACGTCAAGAAGTTCCCCATCTCCATCGGCATCATCGTGTTCAGCTACACCTCGCAGATCTTCCTGCCCTCGCTGGAGGGGAACATGCAGAAGCCCAGCGAGTTCCACTGCATGATGAACTGGACTCACATCGCTGCCTGCATCCTCAAAGGCTTGTTCGCCCTGGTGGCTTACCTGACGTGGGCCGACGACACCAAGGAGGTGATCACGGACAACTTACCGCCGGGAATCAGAGCCGTCGTCAACCTCTTCTTGGTGTCCAAGGCGCTGCTGTCGTATCCGCTGCCGTTCTTCGCCGCCGTCGAGGTCCTGGAGAAGTCTTTCTTCCAAGACGGAGGGCGCGCGTTTTTCCCGGACTGCTACGGGGGCGACGGGCGGCTCAAGTCGTGGGGTCTCTCGCTCCGCTGCGCCCTGGTCGTGTTCACAATGCTCATGGCCATTTACGTGCCCCACTTTGCGCTCCTCATGGGCCTGACGGGCAGTCTGACGGGCGCGGGTCTGTGCTTTCTCCTCCCCAGCCTTTTCCACCTCAAGTTGTTGTGGAGAAAGCTCTTGTGGCATCAGGTCTTCTTCGACGTCGCTATATTCGTGATCGGGGGAATATGCAGTATTTCTGGGTTCATTCATTCCATCGAGGGGCTCATCGAGGCATACAAATACAACCTGGCGGATTAGTTCGGAACATGGTAGTTTGGTGATAAGTGTTACAACGCATCCCACATATTAATAACCAAACCAATAAGCCCCCCTCCCACTCCCAAAAGAAAAAAAACATTTAATTCAGGTTCATTCATTCAAGTGTCTGCAAATCTAACATATGATAATTTCACCCCGACCCCACCGATTAATCGCAATTAATATAACAAAAGTTTCTTTATATAATATATGTGTATATATAGCCTATTATTATATTTATATATAAATATGTGTACACACACACACACACACACACACACAGGCTATATTATATAAACAAACTTTTATGTTAGACGCGATTAATCGCGATTAATCAATTTGACGGCACAAAAAAAAATGACAAAAAAACATTAACCTGACCTTATCTGACCTTCACATACATTTGCGATTCAATGCCTTGGACAACAACGCGCGTTACAAATAGAGCCAGAGCAAAACATTTATTTTTGTTGTTGAGTGAGTTAATGGTTTACATGAGAATTTGTTTTAGATTGGATTTGGCCCAAATCGAGGGGGGAAATCATTTCAGCTAACCATTAAAAACGCGTGGATATTCTGTGAGAGATGGAAGTCCCTGTCTTTACGATCTGCAATACACGGTTAAGAAAAACTACAAAAAATATATGAATTACAGGGGAGCAGCGTCATGGCAATAAAACACACTCCAGTATGTAGTCTTAATGTGTAAAACAAATTTATGGATTTTCCGAAATTCGATCTTATTTAGCCTCTTACAGTTTGCATTTACTGAACCAAAACGGAGAGTGCGAGACAGATGAAAACAACGGTCAATAGATGTACTTTAACTATGCATTTGAACGTATGATGTCCGTGCAGTATTACACATATTCTGGTCAACCATGAGAATTTCGTTTGAATTGATCTCTGTCAGTTTACCAGAAAACACACAAAGAGACTTTTTTACAAGACATCGAAATAAGGAAAAAATGAGGAGCCGTTGAAGATGAAGAAAAGAAGAGAAATTATGACCATGGGAAACCACTTTAATCCTGAGCATTGCGTTGTTTATCAGATATCAAATGTCGTAATTTAAAACAATGAATAATTGTTCCCCTCAGTGAGATTAATTTATAGCGTCGTTGGATCGAAATCAAGTCGGAATAAAGGGACTTGAATAAGACTTTTTTTCTTTTCATTTTGTGCAATCCAATGGGTGCTGTGGAAATGTTATAAAACCGTGTGTGTTGTGTTTTTGTGGTTTAAAAGATGGAATGTATATCACAAAATCGTTATCATATATTGTGAAAATGAATATATTGAAGAATAAAGAAACGCGTGAAATTATATTGTACAATTGTTTTTTGGTTGTGTGTGATATGGAAAAAAATCCCTTCAAAACAGAATAAATCTACAAAACAATAAATACGTTGAGTCCACCTCTCAGAGATTTATTCCAAGCGCGCATTACACCACCTACATATGTTATTAAATAATATATAGCCTACGCATGCTGTGGTGGTTGATGGGCAAATGCATTTTCAAGAATTCTATTTTTTTAGATGACTGAAATATCCTAAATAAAATGAAACGCGTATTTGATGCATTGCGCTATCGGATGTAATAGGCAGCTTTAATTCAGAATTACAAACACTCCAGCTAATACATCAATTAACCGACATATTGTGCTAGGGATTTATTCGAATTATTTTAATCTTCAAATAGGCAGTGTATGCTTTTAAAATATATATATAATGCAAGTGATAAATGCAACTTGTTATTCGCATTTCAGACGGCGCAACAAGAATGAAGTAACTCGGAAAATACACGACAGATTTTTGCTCGCGGCTTCGATTCCTGAGGTAAACCTGAGCACACACACACCTGGACGGACGTTTATCAGTTACTGAAGCTAAAATAATAGACAGAAATACAGAGGCGTGTGCATCCACATGGCGTCTGAAAAACAGTGAAAGTCAGTCAGTCTAATATATATATATATATGAAGAAAAAAAATGAGAAATACATAAAAGTTTCCAACTGGGAAAAAAAAAGGTTTTACACAAAATATTATATCTCCACAGAATAATTCTGCATTAAACCGTCATATTGTAAGAAGGTCACAACATAATTTCTAAACCATAATGTTTCTATATTAACGCCTGTAGAGAATTCTGACAAACATCGGTCGTGTTGCATTGTGGGAATTAGAGTCCAACCAGAGGAGCCATTTTCTCATTACTGGAACACGCGATGTCTGAGACTGTGACTGACGCGCCACCTGGTGGCAACATGAAGAGATGAGAACAATACATGCACTCGAAACACACATCAACACTTCACGGGCTTTGCGAAGCACACCACAAGATTTTACCGATACCGATTCTCCCAACTCATGGCCAGACAAATACAAAGCGTTTGAAACATCGTTGACCAGAAATAGTTTACCACCTTAATGGACAAGAGCGTTAAACTACGTGTTTACAGTAGGTGACATTTGCCACAGAAGACCGTTTGGAATTGACAGAACTGAAAATAAATAATTCCGTCTTCATTTACTCACCCTTATTTCCGTTCCAAACCCCTATGACTTTCTTCATAGAAGACAAGATTAGCAGAATGTCCTAAACCCATCAATAATAGAAATTCGAGTCTAGTTATCCCCTTAAATAAAGCGCGCTCAAATCTCGCGCCCGCATTTTCAAATTTACAAACTTTAACCGTCACTTCGAGGCGCGAAGTTTGAATGTGCGGAGGCGCCAATGAGATTGGGCTCGCCGTTGTAGAAGTGCTCATTTTGCTCCACCTTTAGCAACTCATGCGCTCCTTTCTCATTCATTCTGTTCTCACCTAGCACGGGTTTGGATTAAACCAGTTCATATTTACCCTAGATATAGATCTGGCCTTCAGTAGAAGTGAGAGATTTAACCAATATCAGCCATATTTCAGAGCAATAAACCACCTCATCAGAAGATATATACACAACAGACCTTTGCAAAAATAAGCAATTCAACAAATGTTTTAGTTTAAGGAATTTATTCCCAAATGCATTGGAAAAATACATTAAAACTCATATATTGAGATCCTTACAAGTTATTATAATTAAAAGAACATTTATTGTTTCAAGTAATGGGTAAAATGTCTTAATTACATATTTACAATGCATGTAAATTGTAGCATGTGAACAGCACAACACAAAAAAAGCAACATACAACTCAGTTTTCCAAAGAGTGAGTGGCAGCAAAGAACAAGACAGTCTGTTTGGCTCCAAAAACCCACATCGGAAGAGTGAATTTTTCAAACTGCGATATGTCCTCAGTCGCTGGTAGTGGTGTGAGTGGTCGGCTTTTTGGTGGAGTTCTCCACAACCCACGGATGGACCATTACTCCCTGGATGGGAAGTCGGTGCATCGGGTTGTGTTTCAGCAGTCTGTTGATCAGGTCTCTGCTGCCCTCGCTCACGTGAGCCGGATAGCTGAACTCAACCTGAAGAGAAACACGCATGAATGAAGGAATCAAGACTGAAAACAACACATGAAAAGCCCATCGATTATTTACATAAAACAGAGGTTAAGAAAAATTGCACCATCATAGTCTAAAGAGAAAAGCTAATTTCAAAACATTATCAAATTAGATCAAGAGCCTCTGATCAATGATAAACAGTTTTATTAAAAGGAACTCTCAGCGATAAAGGGCACACAATAACCAATTACTACGGTAACACTTCACAAGGTTTGTTATATTACAATATAACATGATTTAATAAACACTTTTACAATATACACTGACCTAGTTAAAATGTTACTTTTTTCCACTTTTTTTCCATTTAACATGGTTAGCTCTTGTTTGATCTAAAAATGCAAATGTTTAACTAGATGAGTAAAATTTGATGACAAACTGATGTTGGATTGAGAAAGCCAGGTCTGAACGTTTAAAATAACTGAGTGAAACTTTCAAACTCCAAGCTTACTAGACAAGGTAAAAAAATAAATTAAAAATAAATAAATAAAAAGTGAATAAAATAAAAATGTTACTAACATGTTTTAGCATTTTGCTAACATGATTTAACACGTTGCTGGCATTATTAACATGTTGCTAACATGAAGTAGCATGTTCCTAACATAAATTAACATGTTGCTAACATGATTTAACATGTTAGCATGAATTAATGCATTTTGCTAACATTATGTTAGCAACATAATTCATGTTAGCAATGCTGTTTTAGCATGTTAAAATGTTAAATCGTGTTAACATGTTAATTCGTTTCTAACAAGTTATAAATTGATAGAGACAGAAAAATATCATAAATTGACATAGCTTTAACAATTTAACATGAATTTTGGATGTTGCTAGCTGGTTTTAATGTCGCCAACATGATTCAACACGTTAGTATAAATGAACATTTTAGCACGTTGCTAGCATGATTTAACACTTTGCTGAATTAACATGTTGCTCACAGGTTAACACATTGCTAACATGATTTGGCTTTTTTCTAACATGTTAACACATTGCTAACATGCTTAATTCATGTTAGCAACTTGATAAACACGTTGCTAGCATGTTTTAACATTGCTAACATGAATGAACACTTAACGAATGGTTGCCAACACGTTTTTCGAAGTTGTTAACACGAATTAACATTTTGCTAACTTGAATTAGCATATTGCTAACATGTCCTAGGTTTTTTTCTAGTGATAGATGTGCAGTGGAAGCTTAAATACTCTAGAGTTATTATATTAAAGTTGATCCCCTCAATGAAAATGTTTGGGACTTTTCCTAGTTGATCGCCTGATTAACAGAAATCGTGAGAAATCAGTTCAAGAACAGTCTGAAGGTCTGAGCCTAGGAGGAGATAGTTTAAATTTAGTCTCTTAAATAGTAGTGTGTCAAGCCAACATAACTACATAAATTAAACAATAGCATATTTAAAAGTCAACATTAACCTAGTTAAGAAAAAAAAGGAAGCGTTACAGATAATAATGCATTAGTCAATTAATAGAACAATGAATCTCATGCAATAGTCCTACATGAATGTAGTCAAGCATAGTTCTATCCCAAAACGGTATATATTTAACAGATCCTTTGCTGTAGTTCTGGTCATCTGTGCAAAAACGGAGCGTTTCACTTACTCTAGAAATCTTGCGGTACGTCTCTTCATGGCTCTTGGTTTCAAAAGGTGGACGGCCAACCAGAAACTCATAGCAGAGCACTCCAAGACTCCACAGGTCGACCTTCTCATCGTGCGTCTTGCCTTCGATCATCTCTGGAGGAAGATAGTCCAGCGTCCCGCACAGCGTCGACCTCCTGTAGCAGACACATGATAAACACACTACAGTTAGTCCAAACCAGCACGCAGAGACACCCGTCATGAACACGCACATGCTACACATCTTCCTTTAATAAAACGCTCAAAACCAAGGATTAAACCACACTCACTTTCTGCACCTCGACGTGAAAACTTCAAAAAGCAAAAAAAAAGAAAATATTGTACAAAATATGCATTAAAATAAATTGCATCCATCCATGTAAAAAAAACTGCAGTTCCTGTGAGATTGTTAAAGCGCTGTACCAAAAACAGCCACCGGGTGACAAACAATATTTTAACCTTTTTTTTTTAAATGTTCTCACGTCACAATATCACAAATTAGTAGGGCTGGGTATTGACAAATTTCACAATTCGATTCTGATTTTACTCGATTGTGGATATTTCAGGTCCAATACATGGCAAATTCAAGGAAAACAAACCTCTGAACTAATGCTGTAAACTATGGGAGTCAGAGGTCAGCCTACTAAAATATTAAAGGTGAAAACACTTAAATTACACAATGTTTTTTTAAATGGTGGCGTCACAAAAACTTGCCAGATTCATTCAAACATGCATTAAATATTGAAGAACATTAAATTAATGAATATGTAATACAGTTATCAAAATGCTCCTAGAGTTCATTTTTCTGGCTGACTGACGGGTTTCTGGAGGTAAGTGACGTTACGGTTTTACCGCCACCTTTCCATGTGACGTGACAGATTTCGGTAAGCTTTACTCGCTCTTAACACACTTTCAGATGCTCGTTCATGATTTCGCGCTGGTGTTAAAGCGGAGGAGATGCTCCGTTCATTCATCAACTGAGTCTATCCTGTTTTCATCGATATCGGTTCGTAAAAATGAGAAAATCTATATTTTTTACCCAGCCCTACAAATTAGTGCGCAAATATGAAACCGTTCCATCCGTGTATTTTGAAACATGACACGGCCCACGAGGGGGAGGAGCTCAAATCTTTTTTGGTGTAAACTGTACACAAGTTAAGTAAACCTAACAAGACTTGATGTATTTGTGAGCTGCGCGATATGCAAATATTCCATCCGGCCAATAAGCCGGAGCCATTCTGAAGAGTGATGTGGTGAAGACTGTCAGGCAAGCAGTCTTTAAAACAAAGTAAAAAAAATTAGAGTTTGACTAACATTAACACTTGTTTGTGGGGTGTATTCCTTAACGAAGCACAACGCAGCGTTTTCTGAAGTGTGATGTGGTGAAGATGGTGAAGGATGAGCTATAAAATATATAAGTGTCAATGCATCTGTAGTCACTGGGGATTTGTTAAAACCATTTTGAATTGCTATGAATTCAATCATAATCATGTTACTTTTGAATAGGCTACTTTGCAACTAGCTCTATACATCGAGTTTGTATGTGTACGTTTATTGCACATGAATCAAGAAACCGGTTCATGCGAGTATATTTTATAAATGTACATGCTTCCATCGAACTTAAATGCTTATGTTTGCACATATTCATAAAGACTGCATAAGCTAAAAGTATGGAGTTTGCACTAATGCATATGCATTAAGTACATGCACTGAGCTTTCACTCAGCTCCAAAAATAATATAATACAAGTTGAAAAAGCTAGCCTAATCATTATGTGGTTTAATACCGTTTTTCCCCCTCTCCATCCACATTTCCGGTGTGAACCTGGCATATTTTCTGCATTTTGGGTGATTTGTCGGCTTTAAAGACATATTTTTCTCAGTCAGTTTAGATATAAAAGCTTGTGTATCCACCATGAAAATCACAGGCGAGTGTCTGGAATACATTGAACACTATATATGGCAGCGGTTTTTAATCCTGTGCTGCGTCCCAATTCACCTTCTACGTCTTAAAAGCATTTACTCTTTTTGTGAAGAAAAAGTACACACTTTTAAAGGAGGGGTAAGGTTTTCGGGTAACCAATGTTGATTTAAAAAATCACCAAAACAAACACGCCCCTATTTTGATAGCTCCGCCCCACACATACATGCGTAACCCAGGCAACGACTACGGCGGAATCTGTGTGCCAGCCAGCTGAGGGTGTGATGTCATCAATAAGTGAAAGCAATGGTTGTTACTATGGTAATCCAGGTCGAATGTTCAATGAAAAAAATCCCTTCCATCCCAAAAACACAAACACCGTTCTCATGAACAACTCAATACCACGAGCGTCCAACTAACAAACATATTACAACTATGACAAGATTAGAGGGTTATAGCGATCACGAAAAGAGGAACCAAAGGAAACACTCACCTAAAGGATTATTAGGAACACCATACTAATACTGTGTTTGACCCCCTTTCGCCTTCAGAACTGCCTTAATTCTACGTGGCATTGATTCAACAAGGTGCTGAAAGCGTTCTTTAGAAATGTTGGCCCATATTGATAGGATAGCATCTTGCAGTTGATGGAGATTTGTGGGATGCACATCCAGGGCACGAAGCTCCCGTTCCACCACATCCCAAAGATGCTCTATTGGGTTGAGATCTGGTGACTGTGGGGGCCATTTTAGTACAGTGAACTCATTGTCATGTTCAAGAAACCAATTTGAAATGATTGGAGCTTTGTGACATGGTGCATTATCCTGCTGGAAGTAGCCATCAGAGGATGGGTACATGGTGGTCATAAAGGGATGGACATGGTCAGAAACAATGCTCAGGTAGGCCGTGGCATTTAAACGATGCCCAATTGGCACTAAGGGGCCTAAAGTGTGCCAAGAAAACATCCCCCACACCATTACACCACCACCACCAGCCTGCACAGTGGTAACAAGGCATGATGGATCCATGTTCTCATTCTGTTTACGCCAAATTCTGCCTCTACCATCTGAATGTCTCAACAGAAATCCAGACTCATCAGACCAGGCAACATTTTTCCAGTCTTCAACTGTCCAATTTTGGTGAGCTCGTGCAAATTGTAGCCTCTTTTTCCTATTTGTAGTGGAGATGAGTGGTACCCGGTGGGGTCTTCTGCTGTTGTAGCCCATCCGCCTCAAGGTTGTGCGTGTTGTGGCTTCACAAATGCTTTGCTGCATACCTCGGTTGTAACGAGTGGTTATTTCAGTCAAAGTTGCTCTTCTATCAGCTTGAATCAGTCGGCCCATTCTCCTCTGACCTCTAGCATCAACAAGGCATTTTCGCCCACAGGACTGCCGCATACTGGATGTTTTTCCCTTTTCACACCATTCTTTGTAAACTCTAGAAATGGTTGTGCGTGAAAATCCCAGTAACTGAGCAGATTGTGAAATACTCAGACCGGCCCGTCTGGCACCAACAACCATGCCACGCTCAAAATTGCTTAAAATCACCTTTCTTTCCCATTCTGACATTCAGTTTGGAGTTCAGGAGATAGTCTTGACCAGGACCACACCCCTAAATGCATTGAAGCAACTGCCATGTGATTGGTTGATTAGATAATTGCATTAATGAGAAATTGAACAGGTGTTCCTAATAATCCTTTAGGTGAGTGTATATTAGGAGTATATCATCTTCGGACACACTTTGGGAGCTGACGCTTGAAAGACAGTGAGGAGGTTAATCGGGAAATGAATGGGTCTTTATCGTCGCTTAAGTGAACGACAATACGATCACAAATGGACAAGCAAGCGAATATGACACGAGCATATTCAAGCAAGAGCCAGCATGTGTTAGTTCTGTGAAACTAATCAATGTTACTCGCCTATCGAGAAGAAATAAAGCAACCTCGGCCTTCACGCCTTGAGTTCTCTCCAGCGCTGGACAGAGAATCCGATATTTACACAGGTCCTACTTTCCTGATCGCAAGCCTTTTTCTGTTCCACAGACATTTCACACGCGTTTATCTGCCATCTCGCTCTCTTTCTGTCGTCGCTAGGCTAAGGTCCGTCCTGTGTCGCGTCGTTTGAATAATGACGTGCACTGATCGCTCTTCTCCCCGTCATTAGTAGACACGCCCCTTACTGCTGATTGGCTATAAGTTTGTTTTGGTCCTCGGCGAGACACTTTTAGCCCCTGCTTATTTAACACCTGATTCAGAGCTTCATGAACTCAGATTCGGCATTCGGCAGTGATTCTCATGGGGACGTAAAACATTCAACGTTTCCAGGGGCTAGTCTGTGATTTACAGTGATGCATCATTGAGAAAATGCAATACAGAAAGCCGTTTCAACTATCACACAAAACTCGCTCCTCCATCGTGAAAAGAAAATCACCACCCAAATACATGAGTTGTCACTGAAGTGTCATACTAATTTATTTACAGACATCCACGTGAGAAATAATTACCATCCGAATAGGGCTTTGACATCCTTCAATAGTCAACTTAATGCATTTTCCATCTCATTTTGTTTTGTATAAATGCATAATATTTTTCCCACTGCAAAACTATCAGAAACTACTGAGTAATGCTGCAAGTAAATGCACATTTGCTATTCTTTAGGATAGTCACACACACACCACACACACGGTTTCATGATGATCCTTTAGAGACTGGAACTTTCTTTTTGCCAAATTGTCACTTTTTTCCAGAAGTACTACAGTCATGAATTTTGGTTTCAGGCTATTTAAGCTGTTGTTGTTTCCAGAGTAGTATTGCAATCTGTCACAAAACCTAAAATGCTTTATTTTTGTACTAATTGTGTGAAAACCTTTGGTTGAAATGCTGTCCAAAGATTAAGTAAAATTCAGTTGTGCTAATTGTACATGCGTTTTTATTTTAAGACATTTAATGTTTTGGAGCAGTACTGCAAGTTATTCAATAGCTCAAGGTAAATTAGCTTAAATGTTAAGTTAACGCAACTTGCTATGACTTGGTAGATTCAACTGGTGTGTTTAAGTAAAGAATGTTTAGTAAACAAATATATTTAAGTACCTACAACAAAGGTTGTTACTTTTACTTAAATTCTCTTCAAGTTGGATTTACTTAAAGTATGATGCAAAAATGGTGCTTTTCAGTGTAGACAGCAATGTAATGAACACTTTCAAGGGCCAGAAAGGAAAGACATCATCAACAGCGCATGAGTCTGACACAGACGAGAAGAGATTGATGAATAAAGTCATTATTTGTGTTTGTTTTTGCACACTGAAGTATTCTCGCCGCTTCATCACATTAAGGCTGAGCCGCTGGAGTCACATGGGCTATTTAACGAGGTCTTTACTTCCTTTCTGGCCCTTGAAAGGTGTTCATTACATTGTCTATGGAGGGGTCAGAGAGTAGGGATGCACCGATCCGCCATTATTTGCCGGATCGGGTATCGGTCAGACAGGACCGATCCAAATCCGATACGGTGCGTTTAATATTCTGTGTTATTGTTAATCCCCAGTGCCCCACAAAAACATTATAAAGCATCATCAATGCTTCATGCACTATATTATAAGTGTTCTGAAGCCATCCCATAGTTTAATGTGAGGTCCAGATGAATATTAAAGTTCACGTGAACGCTTCCCTCCGCGTCTGTCAGTCATTCAGCTTTAAACTGCGCGTGCGTTCGGTGACAGTCAACACGATGAAACTCAAAGATGATTCGGTGTTCCTGTTATTATCTTGATCTGCAGATAACGCTCTATGGTTTCGCATAAATGACTTCATCTGGCTGGAGTTTATTGCTGTAAATCGTGTGACTTTCTCCCAGTGTCCAGCGCATCATCCGCGCTTGTGCCGCGCTGCAGCCGTTCGTATTAGAATACGCTTGCGCTATGAAAGATTATTAATAGCCTCTCTTGTTCTGCCCTATCTATAATGTGTTTCTGCCTCATTAAAAAGCTGTGCTATACTTTTAAAATAACTAATTTTTAGTATACAGGCCCTATTTCTGTAAATATATTTACTTGTTTTTCCAATAAGTGTAACATTTTTACCAGATTTAAAGCTACACTTATTCACTTTTATTGTTTTCTTTATTTTTCCCCACTAAATGTTTAGATTTTAAACAATTATTGTGCTTTTATGATTTTTCTAGAGTAACTTATGCTGCTGAATTATCTAATCTAGTTTATAGCAGTATTTGTCATAGATTGTGATTGCTTTTTTAATTTGTTGTTTTTCTTTATAATGAAGTTGTCTGTATTTAGTAGATTGCGTTTAACTCACAAAAGAGTGATTGCAGAGTTTAAAAATGTGTGTTGAACTGATATCGTATCAGATTGATATTTCTGAGAACCAATGACATCATCCCCACGTTACCCTCCAGTTTTATTTTGTAGTATCCATGGAAACACAAAGCCGCTTTAATATCTGATGTGTTTTATTAGACGGTGAGCAACTGTTGGGATCATTCATGGACAGAAACTAATCATTGTTCTCCAGCTCAACACAGTTGGTCTTCTTGTTTAGATCTGGTGTTCTTGATTTACCGCGAGTACCATGTTTTACCATGCCTGATATGATCTCGCTCACTGCAGTGTGAACAAGTGTCTCATAGTAGCGCCGAGCGGACGCACAGAGTAGCATTATAACATCACTTTAACACACTCAGATGTGCGTAATATGATAAAACAGCGCTGCGTTACCACACACACACACACACACACACACACGAGCGGAAGCGCTCGTCTGACAATAAAAGCTCCGCCCAATCAAGAGTCAAGAAACGCCTTTGTTCTGAATGAGAAGAAAAATTACATATTGTGCCTTTAACGACCGAAATGTCCTTTTTGGGTGAAGTAACCCTTTAAGTTACGCTGATTCCACCGGTGGACTGCATTAACATCAGCCCGAATCCCAGCGCATGTCCGCGGAGGACGACTCACCTGGAGGAGGGCGTGTGGACGGACCAGCCGAAGTCGGCGATCTTCAGCTCTCCGTTGGCTCCCAGCAGCAGGTTCTCAGGTTTAATGTCTCTGTGGATCACGTTCTTTGAGTGGCAGTAGCTCAGAGCATCCGCAAGCTCCATTATATACTGCAAACACACACATTATGAGACGTTATTGACTTTGAAAGTCTTTAAACGTGAGCAAAATGCATCATGTACGCGTCCTTACGGTGGCGCTGCGCTGGTCGTCGAAGGTCCCGCAGCGCTGCAGTTCTCCGTACAGCTCTCCTTTAGGAGCGAACTCTAGGATCAGATAGACACGCGCCGTGTCGTGGAAGTAACCGTACAGACGCAGGATATTGGGATGTCTGAAAGAGAAGGAAACAAGAGTCAGTTCACAACAGACAGATCTTACTTCCCTAATGCATGATGAGTGTCAATGAAGTTTTCCTAGATTTTTGTTTGATGGAAAGTCTAGTCTTTGGGAAATTCAAGCTAACAACTTACATTTAAACACTATGCATCACACACTTGCGGACTTTGTAAATGGTTCCAGAGAAAAAACCTGCAGGTCTTATGGAGGTACATTTAAGAGCGATTAAAGATTAAGGAATAAATTAAAGGGAACATGTCAATATGTTCTCTAATGTAAATGTCTAAGCACACAGTGAGTTGTATTTGTGACACTTCAGTTTGAAAATACAATTTCCAACAAATTGAATCTCCATTGCTTTAATTTTACAAAGAAATAGCTTAAAGTTTGCGATAAGAAATCTTTTAAACAAGAACAAATATCTGCCAATGTGTTCATAAAAATCAGCTTCATTCCAATGCAAGTCATTTTCATACCCAATGACAGATATCTGTTCTTGTTTTAAGCATAAACTCTTAATTCTGTTCAGTTCTCAGAAAACAAGACTTCATTTCTTCATTCTGCATGTCATTAAATGTGTCCTGATTTAAGGATGTTTTGATATTTGTGCTGGAAAACAAAAATCCTGAGGAAGAACATCATTCCAGCATTTCTGCCGTGCATGCGATTACATTTAGGGCCTTATGAAATCTGCTTTATAGTTTATTCTGTGTTCATTTCTCTGGACTCTGCTTTAATGGTCAGATTAAATGTGACTGACTCTCGTTCATCTTCTGAACACAAATGAGGATATTTGTAATAAAATGGGAAGATTTCTGTCCTCCATTGACAGTCTAAGCAACTTCCACTGACGCTTCAGAAACTGATCCGTACGGATCGAGCGGATTATTCCAGATGTTCTGAAGAGACTCCATGAGGAAGGAAAGTCTGACGGGTTTGAGCGACACTAGGGCGAGGAAATGACCACAGGATTCTCATTAATGGGGGAACTGGCCCTTTAAGAGACTGACCGACTGTTGGTTTATTCATACAAAATGTGTCATATGTAATTATACATGTATCATTTTAGTTAAATATAAATGACAAATAAGCTTTAGAAATAATAAAAAAATATAAAAACCCAATAAATAAAGCTATAAAAACTACTACATGCGAGTTTAAATGTTCAATTCTCTCTATATATCAGCTAAACTAACTTCCTAACTTTTACTTGCATTGACGTATAAGATTTCTTTGAGTCGTCCTCTTTCATAGACAGCTCTTTTCTTTTGCTGTGTAAATCTGTTTAAATTATTAATATTTTTAAATCATGTAATATTCTGCAGAAGAGAGAAATTAATCTCAGCGTGTGATTGGCTGTTCACTGCTCGTCACAGCTAAACTCAGGATCAAAGCCGGAGCTGACAGAAAGCTGATGACGGGACCAACAAAGCCTGAATAGACAGGGTTACAGGATTCGTTTCGAGTTCACAAAACCAAACCAGAGTTTGTTAAAGGAACACAGCGACTTTTTGGGACTTTAGCTTATTCACCGTATCGCTGTGTAATATCATTGCGCCGCTGCACTCATGGTACGGCAGCAAAGCTCCTGGATTATTACGCAGGAATGAGAGTATAGTCCCTAGCCATATCGGTCTAGAATTTTTTTTTACAATTTTCCGTCGGTCTTAGTACACGATGTAACTATACACATCACAACATGTAAATAGGAAAATGTTGGTGTTATTTTGTCACTTATTGAGCAGTAGGCTAGCTGGAGCCGTTTACCTCCAGTCTTTGTGCTAAGCTAGGCTAGCGGTGGGTGCGTCAGACAGAGTTATGGCACGCACGGAGATGAGAATGGTGTGTATGGACTTATCTAACTCTGTGGGATACGGTGAATAAGCTAAAGTCCCAAAAAGTCAGCATGTTCCTTTAAACTACCGTCATGGTACAGGCTCCCGGACATCACACACTAAATGACTCGAGTCGTTCCGAACGCAACAAACACATGCATGATAAATCAGTCTGAAGCGTTATTAAAATAATATATATTGAGTATTTGCCTATCCTTAGGGTTGGTGTTGTTTGGGTTTTTATGATACCGGTGTCTGAACTGATACTTAAGCCACAAAACGACAGTGGATGACAAGAATGGCTTTTTATTGAGAATTTTTTTTTTTTTTTAACAATTTATTAAAAGTTTAAAGTATATGCGAGTAAATTTGTTGTGTTTTGTATTGATTTATAATACATTTATATAACAAATTCACCATAAAACCTAGGCCACGTAACCACGACTGCTGTCATTACTGTTATTGTAGTTGGTGTTCTGGGTCGGCTGTAAACTTCAGCAGCTCTTCTGCAGAAAGAGGACCATATTCTCTGGCTAAACGTTTCAGAACGCGTCCGTCATGCTTCTCACGTGACACCGCAGCCACTACGACAGATGCAGCGCTTCTCTATTCAAAATATTTACAAACTTGCAAACGGTCATGAACTATTTGATGTTCACATGTGTGAGTGTTGTCATTTAAAACCCTTTATAACGATGATCTATAATGCACGATTGGCGCCGCCATGTTAGTTTGTGCCGCAGAGAATCGGATCTACATCACGTAAATCCCGACACACACGAGTGTAAGTGACCGGTGAACTGGGAGAAGAATAGAGTAGAGTTAACTATATAATGTGTGTCTGATATAAATAAGACACGTAGTCAAGTTATAACTGAAGGGATTGTTATTGTCCATAGTCAGTGTCTTTAAACTATAAAATGTATTTTTTGCTAGTAATTGTGCATTTAAATGTCTGAAACCTACAATAAAGATTGAGGTTGCAAACACTGAATAGCTGTGAAACGTGACGAGCGCGCCCGTCTCTGGATCAGCACCAGCCAAAGCTCGTTTGTGGCACTGAAATCGGATTCGGTCCGGCTACACCGGTCGCAGGGTTTCTGCAGATTTCATGAAGTTAAAATAAGACTCATTTAAGACCTTAAGACCAAGTAACGAAGGAATAAAATTAAGGGAACAATACATCAATGTGTTCTCTAAATGCAAATGTTTAAGGAGAAACACTTCAGGGTTACTTTAAGTTAGGGCTGAAACGATTCCTCGAGTAACGCCAACTCGAAAAAACAGAGGCAAAATCATTTAAAATGCGTGTCATTCTTTAACTTTCATTTTCAGCTCATTTCAAGATCAGAGACCGCAATGCGAGAGAGCGGCATCAGCACTGCTAATATAGTCTCGTCATGTTTAAATGAAGACAACGGTGTGCTGAGCTCAGGATGCGACGCTGAACATTTAAGTTTCATTTGCAGCAGTTCAGCTGAAGATACGAGCACTCGAAACACGAGCAGCATGAATGGAGCTTGCACATGCATCACCGCATGCGTGTGTGTGCGCGTGTGTGAGAGACGGGACTTTATATACTTAAATACTCACCTAAAGGATTATTAGGAACACCTGTTCAATTTCTCATTAATGCAATTATCTAATCAACCAATCACATGGCAGTTGCTTCAATGCATTTAGGGGTGTGGTCCTGGTCAAGACAATCTCCTGAACTCCAAACTGAATGTCAGAATGGGAAAGAAAGGTGATTTAAGCAATTTTGAGCGTGGCATGGTTGTTGGTGCCAGACGGGCCGGTCTGAGTATTTCACAATCTGCTCAGTTACTGGGATTTTCACGCACAACTATTTCTAGAGTTTACAAAGAATGGTGTGAAAAGGAAAAAAAAAACATCCAGTATGCGGCAGTCCTGTGGGCGAAAATGCCTTGTTGATGCTAGAGGTCAGAGGAGAATGGGCCGACTGATTCAAGCTGATAGAAGAGCAACTTTGACTGAAATAACCACTCGTTACAACCGAGGTATGCAGCAAAGCATTTGTGAAGCCACAACACGCACAACCTTGAGGCGGATGGGCTACAACAGCAGAAGACCCCACCGGGTACCACTCATCTCCACTACAAATAGGAAAAAGAGGCTACAATTTGCACCAGCTCACCAAAATTGGACAGTTGAAGACTGGAAAAATGTTGCCTGGTCTGATGAGTCTCGATTTCTGTTGAGACATTCAGATGGTAGAGTCAGAATTTGGTGTAAACAGAATGAGAACATGGATCCATCATGCCTTGTTACCACTGTGCAGGCTGGTGGTGGTGGTGTAATGGTGTGGGGGATGTTTTCTTGGCACACTTTAGGCCCCTTAGTGCCAATTGGGCATCGTTTAAATGCCACGGCCTACCTGAGCATTGTTTCTGACCATGTCCATCCCTTTATGACCACCATGTACCCATCCTCTGGCTACTTCCAGCAGGATAATGCACCATGTCACAAAGCTCCAATCATTTCAAATTGGTTTCTTGAACATGACAATGAGTTCACTGTACTAAAATGGCCCCCACAGTCACCAGATCTCAACCCAATAGAGCATCTTTGGGATGTGGTGGAACGGGAGCTTCGTGCCCTGGATGTGCATCCCACAAATCTCCATCAACTGCAAGATGCTATCCTATCAATATGGGCCAACATTTCTAAAGAATGCTTTCAGCACCTTGTTGAATCAATGCCACGTAGAATTAAGGCAGTTCTGAAGGCGAAAGGGGGTCAAACACAGTATTAGTATGGTGTTCCTTATAATCCTTTAGGTGAGTGTATATCACCAAAATACACCATTAAAACCATTGAACGCACTAAATTGGGTTAGTTTTCACAGATATTAATTACGTAATTTCAGCAATAACATTTCAGGAAACAAATGAGTTGTTCATTTTAAGATGCCGGTCTTATTTTCTCTTGTATATTTAGTATTGCTCTTTAATAAAGTAAAAGTACTTATCCGATTAATCGATGGAATAAACGGTAGAATACTCGATTACTAAAATAATCGATACTGCAGCCCTAGTTTAATTCATTTTACACAAAACCACTACAACACGGAAATAACTTCTGATCACTCTGCACGTTATTCCTCTTTTTACAATACAAATATCTAAAGATTCCTAAATCAAGACATTTACTTCAGTTGTAAAATGACATGAAATATGAAGTCTTGTTTTCGGTGAAGTTCATGACTAAAACAAGAACAAATATCTGCAATGGGCTCAGAAAAATCTGCATCATTTAGAAGTTGACCGATGTCGTTTTAAGCATATATCACTTAATCAAGACATTTTACATCTGCATCAAGTAAATTAGGGATGCACTGTTACGAAAATTATCGGTTTGGCCAAAATTCTTTATATTTGAAAGTCAATAACCAATATATTTGGCGATAAAGCTAAAACCAAATTTTTATATAATTTGAGTCTGATTATAAAAACAAAATCCATGTCCCAAACACACATTTATGACGTTCTCATTATAATTTTATATAGCCTTTATTTTCCTTTCCAACCATATTTCCAGCAATTCAAACCATCGTGGCGAACAGTGCGCATCTGAAGGAAATACATTTATCGGCTTTAATATATTGGACAATTTATCGGACCAATACCGATAACATTAAAAATGAAAATATCGGCCGATACAGATATATTGTGCATCCCTAAAATTGATCTCGATTTAAACTTGTTTCGATATTTGTATTGGAAAACAAAAACTGAGGAAGACATTCATTTTTTGCAAGGCATACAACATTTAATGCCATGACTTTATGAATTTAAGACTTTCTGCTCTGATTTAAGACCATTAAGGCCTTAATGTGTGTACGGCCAAATTAAGACTAAGACTCGCAGAAACCCTGGGTTGGCACCGGTTTTCGGTACCCAACCCTACTTATCATACATGCCGCAATTTTGCAGACTGGCTCTGACTTTCGGCAACAAGCGCGGACTCATCCAGAAACAAATCCCGGCAAAAACCAGCAAAGTCGTGTCGTATTCCAGCCTTAAAGTGATAACAGCCACACCAACCTGAGATGAGACTGGATCTCCACCTCCCGCCGCAGCTGGTGCTCCACGCCGGCCTTCTCCAGCTGCTTCTTGAACAGAACCTTGAGCGCCAGGATAAACTTGGTCTGGCGTTCCCTGGCGAGATACACACTCCCAAACTTGCCTTTGCCCAGAGCTCGGCCAATGTCGAAATTCTCTATACTCCATGCTTTCCTACAGACAGACAAAACAGACAGTCATGACCGTTCCTCATTAACACGAGGGCCCTCTCATACACCAGTCACGACAAGTGTGTTCTGCTAGTTTCAGCTGGACGCAGTTCTCATGTTCTCATCCAGCTCCACGTGTTTAAATATCAAATGCACTGGCGCATCCGTTCACCCATGGGCGTCTGGTCTGAACACCAGGAGTTCAGGAGCATTGTTGGAGCGTTGCTATTGTGAGGAACTGAAAACTACTGTGCCATTGACCAACACACACCTGCTCTAAAGTCAATAGTGCAGTATTATGGTGTTATTTAAAGGGTGTGTTAGTAATATGAGCCTATAGGCGGAGCACAACGCGTGTACACTCTTATTACACACACAATAGGAGATGAGACTTTGATTGGTGTATTGCTTGTTACGCCCAAAACACACCCATAACTCATTAAAAGGAACACGCCGACTTTTTGGGACTTCAGCTTATTCACCGTATCCCCCAGAGTTTGGTATGCATGTACTCATCCTTCTCATCTCCATGCGTGCCATAACTCACCTGACGCACCCACCGCTAGCCTAGCTTAGCACAAAGACTGGAAGTAAACAGCTCCATCTAACTCCCATTCCTGCGTAATAATCCAGGAGCTTTGCTGCCGTACCATGGGTGCAGTGATATTACGCAGCGCCTGAAAATAGTCCCCAGCACGCTCTCTGTGCAAGCAGGTTGACACGTTGGTTATGTTGACGGAAGTTAGCCTGTTTTCAGGCGCTGCGTAATATCATTGCACCGCTGCACCCATGGTACGGCAGCAAAGCTCCTGGATTATTATGCAGGTATGAGAATATAGTCCCTAGCCATATCAGTCTAGAAAAAAAAAGAAGGAACTTTTCATTTTCCGTCAGTCTTAGTACACGATGTAACTATACACATCACAACATGTAAATAGGAAAATGTTGGCGTTATTTTGTCCCTTATTGAGCAGTAGGCTAGCTGGAGCCGTTTACCTCCAGTCTTTGTGCTAAGCTAGGCTAGCGGTGCGTGCGTCAGACAGAGTTATGGCACGCACTTCCACCTACGTCTAGCGTGAACACGCAATCCGTGGCACGCCGCAGAGCTGCGCAACATGAGCTATTTAAGTTAAAGCATATACATTTTAATTTTTTTTTTAAATGGTGGTTTGTCTAGATCAGACCCTATTCCTCTGGGATCAGAGCCTCTGAAGCCCTTCCTCTGAAACTGCATTGATTTGGACCTTCAGTCGTTGCCATTGAAGTCTGTGATGGGGAGAAATCCTGGAATGTTTTCCTCAAACTTAAATTCTTTTCGACTGAAGAAAAAAAAAGAAAAAAAAAAAAGACACCTCAAATGTTTTTTTATTTTTATTCAATGAGTTTAATATTTATGATGATAATCATAAGTAAATAATACAAACATTAAAAGGCTGTATGCGGTTTAAAAGTAAACATTGTTTATAAAATAATTTTTTTTTTTTTTAAAAACACATGAAAAATAAGCACTGATCTAGGCATAATTATTATTTTTATTTTTATTATTATTATTATTATTAGTAGAGATGCATTACATTGAGACGTAGCTAAATCTACTGTAGGCTACAACAGCAGCCCAATATATTCTCACATTAAACCGAACTTTTATTTTGATGGGTTGCCGTAAAGATATTTGAGTGTCTGTGTTCATGATATGGCAGTTCTTAAGTGAAACGGTAAATTCTCATGAAGTGACGGTTTACGCATTCGTGTCCTCAGTGACACACGGCAGAGACAAAGACAGCGAGCGTCACGCGTGTGTGTGCGTGCCCGCCCGTCATCCATACAGAGACGCAGGAGTAATATTTATTCGGCTACAGTCTGGAGCCCTGCACTTAGATAAACACGGAAGCGACTGAACGCAGCTGCGGGTACTGAATATACTCGGGAGCCGGTACTACAGAAATGCAGGTATCGTCACATTTTTTAAATTTCAGTACCGACTTGGTACCGAAGTACCGGTACTTGTGACATCCTCAATAGGGACCAAGATATTGAACACTTGTGTCATCCTGGAATGAACCATTCAGCATCTGGTATAAACAATTCATTTAATAAAAGAGGAAATGAAATGGAGTTTGTAAATAACGTACTTGGATGTGCCATTGGAAGGAGTTTCTGGAAAAGAACAGAAAGAGTCATTATAATGTTCTCAAGGTTGTGCTGTACGGATGTATAACGGGTGTATCCGCGCTTACGGTGAGGTTTGTCCTGCCGGCCGGGTTCGGTGGCTTTACTCTGCTCAGGCACAGGAGCCGGCTTTGGCTGCGGTTTGTGCGCCGTTGTGGTTTTGACTTGATCCGGATCGACGTTCTGGTCTCCAGGACAGGAGGTTTTCAGAGGAAGCGAGATCCCGACGGGCTTCTGCTGGCTGGGCGGACGCTGAATGCGCTGTGGCCCGTGAACACGCGTGTGCGGGGTCGACACGGGCTTCTGGCTGCTCTGGGTCACGGGCACTCGTTTGGGTCCGCCGGCAGAACCCTGCAGAACAGAGTCAGGGACATTCAATTGCATCATTCTGCAAACATGGGAACGTTACTTTAGAATGATCAATTCTCAGGATTTTATCCAAATTTTGTTTAAAGACGACTCTCAACTATGTTATGAAAGATAACGGAATAAATTGATATACCATCTTACTTTATGCAATACGTGTGTGAAATGGCCACGTGTTTTCCCATTCAACGCCATGCGTCGCTACACTGGATCTAATGCGTTCTTGGAGCAGCACATCATCAGAAGTGTAACAATGGGAGTAATAGCTGGCAACATTTCAGAACATCTAATATTTTATAGGAACATTGATGTGTAATTTCCTTCCCTGTTCACTTGTGTCTCCAGAACGCCTGATAAACATGATTTCAGTCTCAAGTGGACGTGCATGAAATCAAGAAAGACATTTTGATTAGAAACCCCATTACATTTTCCCGAGATGTTGATTTATAACAGACAATATGAGAAGTCAGATTTAAATAATTATAAAATATCATATGATACATTCAATCCTTTTTAAAGACCAAGGAGAAGTTGTTGTCCTGGTGAAAGCTTAAAACAAAGGATATCTGGGAAAAGCCCTGAATGTGCTCTTTACAGGACATCCAGATTATCCAAGAAAGGTGTGACCCTGGAGCGAAAAACCAATCGTTTTGTGGTCCAGGATCACATTCACTCAAAGATAATGTCCTTGCATGAGAACAGAGGAAGCCAGGACACATTTAAAACAATCCTGAATATGTGAGATGGATACGATCACCTGCTCAAAGGGATTGCTACACAAAACAAAGGTGGAAAGAACACATATGCGAATACCTTCTCATTTTCAGGTCGATGAATCTTCAGATCTTTGCTTGATTTGGTTCTTGAAGCGGTTTCCATAGTCTGAGTTTGAACAATGACACGGATTAAACACTATAAACAAAAGCTGCAATATAACGATATTAAAGCGTCACACCGGCCACCGTTTCCAAAACAATCCTCGTGTTTATGGATTGAAATAAAGGCGTTTTTTACCTCACGACAATCCTCTGCAAATCCACAGAAACTCGATGATTTCCTCCTCGCTGGTTTAATAACACGTTACCATCGACTAAATCACGAATACATGCTATTCTTCCTGGAGCGGACGCGACACTGGCCGGTTGGGTTTCAAATCCCCCACTTTTAAATACCTTTAAATATTGTGCGCTTCTGATTGGTCGGATGGCACGGCAAACTGGAATCCTATTGGCTGTCGGAGACTCCGTCATGTGACGCAGGAGCCTCGCAAGTGACGCCGGGAAAACGAGGCGTTGTAACGCGGATGAGCAGCAGGCGGCGCGTCACACACACGAGCGATACAATGTAACAACTGAACTAATGGAATGGTTGCATTGTAGCAGCGCAGGAGCCTTTATGTTACAGTTCAAAACAAAACATAACGACAACAATAGAATTATAAACAGCAGACAGAGAGGCAGTGAAGTGAACAAACAAACATTGAGCGAGCGAGACAGAGAAAGATTATGCAAAAGGGCATAAATATTATACTTTGTGCACCGCGTGAAGGACTGTAAAGCTTTGATGTTGCTGGAAGAAGAGATAGTACCCAAATAACATTTCAAGTCTTTACAAAAAAAAATAATAAAAAGAGGTTTGACAGACAAACATTTGCACTTATGTATAACAAAACTTGGCTAGAAAAACAAATAGATTTATTACATATATATATATATATATATTTCATCCTTAAGGCACAACCAGTTTTTTTCATGCATCTGTCAATTTTGAGATTTTTTCATAAAGTGTTTTTTTCAGATTAGTGGAAACATCCAAAATGATACTTTTAAGTGTATCTTTTATAGCCCTTTATCTGTTTGTGTCAGTGGATTTCAATTATAATGCATCTCTTTAAAGGCCGTTTTCTCAAAATGAGTTTTTCTCCAGAAATCTCCACTTCAGTACCAATTACACACACCAAACTTTACAGTTTTATCTATATGCTGAAGGGTTTTACAGAGGGGTTTGTGTATGTATACAATTTGCCTGATTTTATACATTTTATTCCTTTAAAAAAATGGTGAAAATGAACTTTTTTCTGGCTGTTGACAGTATTTTCTGATAAAATCTCCCCTCTGTAAAAACCGATGACTCTAATATGTCAAAAAAAGGAACAAGAATTTTTAATGTTCTAGAAAGATATGCAAATGAGTGCATATTTAATTAGATAACGGCTCATTTGCATATTTAAACATAACATTTCAGAAAACTTTTAAGTACAAAAATATGTTTGGAATTCTTAATGTAATCAATCAACTGGGGAAGTCTGGTGATATCTGTTAGTTATTTTATTCTATTCACCTGGGGTGTCTTGCCTTAAACTCGCACAAACAAACAAACAACATTTCTTCCAAAAAGAAGCAACATGAATATAATTTAGTTTTGTCATCATTCATTTAAAATGCAGTAAATGTTTAAATATTTCATACAATCTTCGGAGC
Source organism: Rhinogobio ventralis (assembly GCA_039654625.1). Lineage (NCBI taxonomy): Eukaryota > Metazoa > Chordata > Actinopteri > Cypriniformes > Gobionidae > Rhinogobio > Rhinogobio ventralis. Next base: position 607,694 of record CM077205.1, on the reverse strand, counting down.
TAAAGAGACACACACACCCTCATACACACACACACACACTATACGTTGGTGTTGTTCACATTATATGCACTCACGGCCGATTGCCAACAAAACACACACATTTGATGCAGTTTCACTCACGCCTGTGGTTCCCACTCATGACCAGGAACGAACAAACACACACACACAGAACTCCGGAAACACAAACTGCATCCACTGTTCCCTTAACGCTGGGTTATTTGGGAAGCTGAACAAGGTGATCTTTCCCTCACACCAGAAACACACTTCTTTAGTGACATTGTTGATCTCGTGTCTAAAAACACAACACCAGCGCCGCCGACGGCTCCCGTAACCCGAACGAAGCTCGATGATGGATGCGCTCTTGCTCTCGCTCTGGGTGTGTGTGTGAGAGAGATAGAGAGAGTGTGTGTGTGTGTGTGTATGTGCTCATCTGGGAGAAGTGCCCATACAAGGAGTTCCGCCCTTTATGATGTCATACATGGCCATACCCCAAAAAAAACGTTCCGAAACTTGTTTGTGTATTTGTCACAGAAATACTCCGTCATACGTCCAACTCATTGAAACGTTGTCCATGTTTAGCATGAGAATCAACTCTTTATCCGTGTAAATAAGGCAGAATGCAGGAAATAAAGCTTTTCTTTTTTTTACTCCCACCAGACGGCACTAATTGGCACTCAAAAATTTGGATTTTAAATGCCTTGTCTCTATTTGAACATGGAATACTGCTTTAATTGGAAAACAACTTAATATATTAGAAAAAAATTAGTATTATATTCAATGGGAAAAAATGCTAATAAAAATGGTATAAATATTGCATGGTATCGAAAAATATCCTCAAAATTCTAAATGATAAAAAAATATTATTGAACAATATATTACATTGGTTTTCCTGGGGGACAAAAGGCTTCGGTCACTTTTGACCGTGAAGAAGCCGAGTGTGACCAAAAACAGTGAAAGAATTGACCAGGTTAGTGGCGCCTTGCATTCTCTCAAGCTTCACACTTCATAACAATATGCAGTTTTTCTTCAAAAGTGGTGTTTTACCAAAAAAAGCATTTTTTACTGCTTATTTGTCAACTACCCGAATAAACACCAGAGTCAGTTTCCTGTGAGACACACACACTTTAAAGTGGACAGAAAACACAAGCAGCCGCTCTTTCGTATGAATGTTAGTTTATTTGAACAGTTGTAAACCGCTTTGGCTCCGCCGCCGGTTCAGTGACCGCCCGTCTCGTCCAGTGCTGGTCAACTCTAAAACTAACTACACATTTAATTCATTACTAACTGATTTCCACCACGTTGCTTCTGTGATTTTAATACTAAATATGCCTGTAAACAAATATTTACATTCAGTATAAATAAGTTGTTTAAATGCAGTTGTTTTATTTGAGCTCATGATATTCCAGAGATGCAAACTGAAGTAAACCCCCCAAAAAAAAAAGCCATTTCAATTGAGAAGGAAACTTTCTGTGTGGAGCCGCTGGAAGGCTTCCTGAAGCAGTAACACGCATCATAAACACAACTTTAGTCACGTTCAGTAAATATATCTGGGCTGACGTTCATCTGCATATTGGTACCGTTTCCCCGCCTCGGACAATGACGATGCTGGAGTTGTGGATGAAATTACATAAACCTACAAAATATAAATAAATAAATAGAATGTATTTCACCCTCCTCAAATCAAACGATGTTTCCCATCATCGCACACATTTTGCCCTCCTCACGTCTGGATCCGAAATCCCAACTTCTTCCTCAAAGTCAAAGCGCATGTTCACTACAGAGGATGATGATGATGATGATGATGCCTGTAGTTTTGCATGTCATTTAGTGCTCATTTGTTTTCTAAGGAGGTGGAAGAATCCAACGAGATGGTCCTGGATTAGTTTGTTCCCTTCCTAAGTGTTACCAGTCTAATAATAGTAGTAAAATAAGTTATAATATTACTAACAGTTCTCAAGTGTGTAAGCGCTGGTGAAGTCTTTGATCGCAGCGCACGTTCCCATCAGAGCGCATCGATCCGTCCCGTTATACTGATTCATTAAAACTACGTTCTCTCTACTCTTCCCCTCGTCTTGTTGTGCGTCGACAGCGGTCGATGTCAAACCCCCGGAGCGTGTCTCTCTGCCGCTCGACGTCCCGTCAGCCTCTAATGTAGACGCTTGAATGCGCGGGACGCAGAGAATGAATTTCCACGACTGGAAAGAAGACACATAGAGAAGAGCAGCGGCAGAGAGGAAGGCCGTTCATTTCTCGGCGACGGCCGCAGCCATGGGCGTCCTCATGGTTCCTCTCGCCGTGATGGCCAGCTCCTCGATCTCCGTGTTCAGACGTCTGATCACCCACTCCATTGCCTCACGACCCTGCGGACAGACACAGAATCGATGTTGTAAAGCAGCTCTACAGTCATTATTCAGGGATAGCTCGACAGTGCGACTCACATTTGCGATTAAAAATAGATGTGTGTGAACTGCACGATGTATTTTGGAGCTCGTGTCTGAATAAAAACTGATCCACAGGGATTTTTTCATAAATGTAAGATCATAAAGTGTTCATGGTGTCTTGATCATTTTAGTGTCTTGTATTGTGGGGATGGAAAAACATAAATGGCGACACTGCCTAATGTGATTATTAATCTTCATAAGGCTCTGATGTCATTAATAAATGTGAGCGCTTCACGTCTCAGAGCCTGAAGGTGGCGCTGTTGTGCGTTCAGCCTCACACACATTCTTGCCAAACGACACTAATCAGTCATGAGTGTTTACTGTGCAGTGTTTATACTGTAATGTGCTGTGTACGGGTGTATGAGTGCATATTTCATCTCCTCGTCTGAATCTGAACGCAATAATAAAGCAGACATTTCAAAATAAGAGTCCCGCTGTATTTCAGGCTTGTTTATTTATTCCAATTTCCACCCGGTTATTATTTGGTTACACAAACAGTATGTAATTTAATTTATTTAATTTAAAGTAAACTATTGTGGCTTCTGTCTGGAACGCCCCGTCACAGGAAAGACTAAGAACATTATTTGACACATATTAAATATATAGATTGTACTAGTATTAGTGTTATTATAGTGACATACATCGAGTGAAACGCTTCAAACAAGAACAAATGTAGGGCGGGGCTTGATTGTGTCTGTGGGGAATTGTTTGGATGGTTGTGGTTTGCTATTGGTGGATCTCATGTGAGTGACAGGTTGCCCCGCCCTCACGCCTGGTGAAGTGCGTTTTGGTTTGCTGACCTTTCCTGCATTGGCAGAGATGGTGGATGCCATGAGTCCCTCCAGATAACTGCTTAGACTGACGCCCTTCACAGAGATGATGGCCTCCTGGGTGAGCATCGTCCTGTAGGAGCAGCAGATATTGAACACACTCCACTAATATTATATACACAACATACTTGAGGTGTTTAAGTTTGAAATGATAATTCTGTCATTTACTCTCCCTCATGCCATTCCAAACCCACAAGACTTTTGTTCATCTTTGTGTTTCAAACGCCTTATACACTACATTGCCAAAAGTATTGTGACGCCCCTCCAAATCCCTGAGTTCAGGTGTTCAATCCCTTCATGGCCACAGGTGTATAAATCAAGCACTAGGCATGCAGACGCTTCTACAAACATTTGTGAAAGAATGGGTCACTCTCAGGAGCTCAGTGAACTCAAGCGTGGTACCGTGATAGGTTGCCACCTGTGCAATAAGTCCATTCCTGACATTTCCTCACTACTAAATATTCCACGCTCAACTGTTAGTGGGATTATAACAAAGTGGAAGCGATTGGGAACAATTGTCAATAGCTACAGACCTCCAAACTCCTGTGGCCTTCAGATGAGCTCAAGAACAGTGTGTAGAGAGCTTCATGGATTGGGTTTCCATGGCCGAGCAGCTCATCCAAGCCTTACATCACCAAGAGCAATGCAAAGCGTGGGATGCAGTGGGGTAAAGCACGCCGCCACTGGACTCTAGAGCAGTGAGACGTGTTCTCTGGCGTGACCAATCACGCTTCTCTGTCTGCCAATCCCATGGACGAGTCTGGGTTTGGCGGTTGCCAGGGGAACCGGACTTGCCTGACTGCATTGTGCCAAGTGTAAAGTTTGGTGGAGGGGGGATTATGGGGTGGGGTTGTTTTTCAGGGGTTGGGCTTGGCCCCTTAGTTCCAGTGAAAGGAACTCTTAATGCTTCAGCATACCAAGACATTTTGGACAATTTCATGCTCCCAGTGCACAAAGCGTCGGTCCATAAAGACATGGATGAGCGCGTTTGGTGTGGAGGAACTTGACTGGCCTGCACAGAGTCCTGACCTCATCCCGATAGAACACCTTTGGGATGAATTAGAGCGGAGACTGCGAGACTGATGTTCTCGACCAACATCAGTGCCTGACCTCACAAATGCGCTTCTAGAAGAATGGTCAAAAATCCCCATAAACACACTCCTAAACCTTGTGGAAAGCCTTCCCAGAAGAGTTGAAGCTGTTATAGCTGCAAAGGGTGGGCCGACTCCATATTAAACCCTACGGATTAAGAATGGGATGTCATTAAAGTTCATGTGCATGTAAAGGCAGGCGTCCCAAAACTTTTGGCAATATAGTGTAGGTTTGAAATGACATTAGGGAGAGTAAATGACAGAATTTTCATTTTGGGATGAACTGTCCCTTTAAGAGGAGCAGCATGTTAAGAACAAGGCTGGTATTAGCAAACTCGTAAGTAATAATGAGCTCAGACAGCGAGTTAAACAGGGAGGGAGTCTTACTTCTCCGGGTCCTCCGGGTGTGGTCGGTATGTGAGCCGCTCGTCCACAGACACCATGTTAGTGAAAGTGATCTACGGTGAAAAAAATCAGGTAGTTGATGGGTATGACACATCTACAGAACATGCTGTTTACAACCATAACAGTAACCGACGCCCTCCCAGAATGCAACTCTGTTACACACAGACTGGGCAAGTCTCATTCCAGATCGCATTCACACAAACTCAACTGTTATATAAAGGCCAGAATATGAATGTATGAGCAAAAGCGTGCAGGAATTGCTGACAAACCAGAAACATCCTGACAGATTCACATTAACCTGATATCTCAAGAACTGTGCAGCTAAAAAGATTTAAATCACTGTTTCTATTTTAACGAACAAAGCGGTTTTCACAGGATGAATTTTGTTTAAGTTTTTAAATGATACCTAATTTATGATGCTTACTAAAATATGTGATGGGAAAATAAAGGCAATGGGACACTGACAGTTAAAGGCACAATATGTAATTTTTTATCTCTTATTCAGAACAAAGGCGTGTCTTGACTCTTGATTGGGCGGAGCTTTTATTCTGTCAGTCGAGCGCTTCCGCTTCTTCTGCTCGTGTGTGTGTGTGGTAACGCAGCGCTGTTTTATCATATCACACACACCTGAGTGTGTTAAAGTGATGTTATAATGCTACTATGAGACACTTGTTCACACTGCAGTGAGCGAGATCATATCAGGCATGGTAAAACATGGTACTCGCGGTAAATCAAGAACACCAGATCTAAACAATAAGACCAACTGTGTTGAGCTGGAGAACAATGATTAGTTTCTGTCCATGAATGATCCAAACAGTTGCTCAGCGTCTAATAAAACACATCAGATATTAAAGCGGCTTTGTGTTTCCATGGTTACTACAAAATAAAACCGGAGGGTAACGCGGGTATGATGTCATTGATAGGCAACGCACGGGCCGTGTCCTGGTTTAAATTGATGGATTTCGCTGGATTTAAACATTCTTGGACACATTTGGGATAATGCACACAAGTCAACAAAATATATAAACACTGTTCTAGTGGCTTTTGGATATTTTAAATCTAAAAATCGTACATATTGAATCTATGAATCAGATAATGAATGAAAAGTGTGACTCAATCTGATCTGGTTACAGCATGTGTACCGACACGTGTAGATTGATATCAGTCGTGCCACTTACATTAGTCGACTGAAGCTCAAAGGTTTTCTCTTTGGGATCGACTACGGAGTGCTCCTGGATGTACGTACATGTCCGTGTGTTGCCAATTATCTGTGGAAGAACAAGACAGTGGGTTGATGTCTAACATCTTTACAAACAGGCCGTGATCTCAAGCCACATTCAGTTTTGGCTTTAGTGTAAGAAAGTCAAGAGAAAACTCCACATCTCTGAGTTTACACACACACACACACACACACATACACACATACACACATACACACATACACACATACACACACACACACACTCTAACCCAGAAAAACTCTATTATCTTGACCTGTACTAGATCGACCAGTCATGGTTCAAATCTCATTCATTTCTCAAGACGACGCCCAAGCCCAAGGTTAGTTTCCATCAACAAGTTCAAAAGAAATTCTAAACATGTGAATGCACAAACAGCAACTCAAAGATTTAATGCACATCACCAGTGAAATGATCAGAAACACATTTCATTCGATCCCTTTAATATCATGTCAAATCTCTTTGCTCTCTGGGAGTTTTTGAAGACCTAGAACTAAAAATCACCCTTTAAAAATCACTGTTGAGTTAGTAAAGATTATTAATGTTTCTGAAAGAGTCTCATTAATCTGATCATAAATACAGTAAAGCAGTGAGATATGACTCCAGTGTAAAGCAGCTGTTCTCTATGTGAATATATAGTAAAGTGTAATTTATTCCTGTGATCAAAGCTGAATTTATCATCATTACTCCAGTCTTCAGTGTCACATGATCCTTCACACATCATTCAATATGAGGATCTGATGCTCAACAAACATTTATGATCATTATCAGTGTTGGAAACAGTTCATATTTCTGTGGAAACTGATGCATTTTATTTCTCAGAATTCTTTGATGAATAGAAATTAATGTTAATAGATGCAACTTTTGATTTTAATCATGTATTAGTGAATGCTGAGATTAACATGACTGAGATTAATAAATGCTTTAGAAATATTGTTAGTTCATGTTAACAAATGAAACCTTTCTGTAAAGCGTTACCGAAAAATGTTAATCATTAAAGACCAGTAATGACAAACGGACTAGAGCTCTAGGAATAAATGTGGGAAGTTTTGTCCTCGAGCAGAATGAATGTGACGACTGTCAGAGGTCACGACTCACTCAGAGCGGTTCATTCAGAAACACGACACTAGGACGACATGTGCTGAGGACTAACCAGACCGATATAACCCTTCAGTCAGGTCACCCACGGGTCAGGAATCCTCCTCACACTCACGCCAGAGAACAGGGGTTAGTTGGGATACGAACATCTCAAATAGCAGGATTTCACCTCGGCTTGATGGTTTCCACCAAACGTGACGAGAACAATGAGAGCTACTGAGTTCCTGTTTCAAGCTTTAATTCCATGAAACATGCAAACCGACAGATTAGTCCTAGAAAAGGAGGGCGTTTGTACCGATCTAACGATGGACGGCAGACCCCACTCGGTGCTGAGCAGCCGTTTGCTGTGCAGGCGTCCCTGCTGGTCCACGTTACGGTCCAACACGTCCACACCGAACACGCTGGGGTTCATGGGGTTCGGGTACTTCTGCATGGCAGCTTTGGTCACGGTTTCCCATGGATGGCTGTGAGAGACAAAAGCACAACTTTATAATTGACTCATTCACGTACAAGCAAGTTGTGCCTTAAGTTGATCTAAAAAAAAGCAGCAAATATTAAAGTGATAGTTCAACCAAAAATGAAGATTATCCCATGATTTACTCTCCCTCAAGTCATCCTAGGTGTGTATGACATTCTTCTTTCAGACGAACACAATCAGAGTTATATTAAAACATGTCCTGGCTCTTCCAAGCTTTATAATGGCAGCCCAAAATTTGAAGCTCAAAAAAGTGCATCCAGTCATTATAAAAGAGCTCCACACGGCTCCGGGGGTTAATAAAGGCCTTCTGAAGCGAATCGATGTGTTTGTGTGAGAAAAATATCCATATTTAACACGTTATAAAGTAAAATATCTAGCTTCCTCCAGACCGCCGTCCGTATTCAACTTACGCAGAAAGTGTAATGGGGATGGATGCACTTTTATGATGGATGGATGGATGCACTTTTATGATGGATGGATGGATGCACTTTTATGATGGATGGATGGATGCACTTTTATGATGGATGGATGGATGCACTTTTATGATGGATGGATGGATGCACTTTTATAATGGATGGATGCACTTTTATAATGGATGGATGCACTTTTATAATGGATAGATGCACTTTTATGATGGATGGATGCACTTTTATGATGGATGGATGCACTTTTATGATGATAGATGCACTTTTATGATGGATGGATGCACTTTTATGATGGATGGATGCACTTTTATGGACTTCAAAACAGAAACAGCCATTCACTGCCATTATAAAGCTTGGAAGAGCCAGGACATTTATTAATATAACTCTGATTGTTCGTCTGAAAGAAGAATGTCATACACACCTAGGATGACTTGAGGGTGAGTAAATCATGGGCTAATCTTCATTTTTGGGTGAACTATCCCTTTAAGTTGATCTAGAAAGCAGCAAATATTAAGGGCATTTATTTACACAACAGCTGATCGACATGACGGTGTTATATAACGCATGCATCAGAGCAGAACCAGAAGATTACTGAGGAGTGACTTCAGTTAAAGCCGTCACATGAGCTGCGTCGCGTCTGCAATGTGATCGTCACAAGCGTTTTATCAGCAACCACATTTACAGCCACTTCTTTAAAAGATGCACAGTGCAAAAACAGCTAAAATTATGTTCGAAAGAAAGATTAAGATTAGAAATGCACAGCTATAATGAAACTGATATGAAATCAATGTCATACGTATATATTCTGTGCAAAAATTATATTTATCATCACAATGCTTTTAAAAAACACACAAATGTCTTCAGAATTTCACACTTGTCATTAATATCTCAGTTCTCTATTGTTGGTTTGTTTGTGTTACTAGGGAAGCGTTTTAAAAGTAGGGATGGTTATCGAGAACCGGTTCCATTTTAAAACCGGTTCCTAATTTCCCAGAACCAGTGACTCGATTCTGCATTTTAATGTGATTTTAAACCATTCAAGCTCAAAAGACTCACGGTGTTGTCTGTGATCTGCACATCCAAAACGTGGGCACAGACACAGACACACACACACACACACGTGCACACAGTGAATAGTGTACGATAATTAATTCTCTTCCTCGCCTTTTTGCACAGCACACGAACGGACACACACACAAATATATCAGAATATTCTCATAAACAGTCGATTGTTGAAGGTGAAAGCATGTGTGTATCAGTGTATTGGATGCGTGCGGCTCTTAAAGCGACAGTGGCAGATTTTCCTGATGCGTCTCGATGGTAACGTTAATCAAACAAAAGACAACGAGAAAATTCTAGACAGAATAACTTTTGTGACTATATTACTACTATATTAACACAATTAATTAATACTATATTCATAGAATATATGCTATAGTAATGTATATCCTATATTTTATTAATAAAGTGCAGTGTTATTTTACATTTGATTAGTTTCTGTACCTGAATTCCAATCGCATCTCAATTGTATTTGTTTGTGCGATTGCTAATTTGTTTATTTGTTCTTTTTTAATTAATATTTAAATGATTTTTTTTGCTATGGTATTTAAACCATAGCCTGTTGATTTTTGTTCATGGAGCTACAATGAAATGTTTTGCAATAAGAAATTAATTTGAATATCTACTTTTTTTTACCTTATTGGAATCGAAATTAGGAATCGATAAGCAGAATCAGAATCGTTAAAATTCAAACGATACCCAACTCTACATAAAAGCCAATGTAACCTGACGAATCTGACGTAATATCTATGTGATATAATTTTATTTAAACTCATCATGAAAGTGAAGTCACGCTGGTGTTTTCTCCTCTGTTGTGCCGTATATCGAGTGAAACGCTTCAGGAACAAGAACAAATGTAGGGCGGGGCTTGATTGTGTCTGTGGGAATTGATTGGATGGTTGTGGTTTGCTATTGGTGGATCTCATGTGAGTGACAGGTGGCCCCGCCCTCATCATCAGAGAAGAGATTAAGTTATTCTGATTCAAGATTATTAACACAATGATAAATAATTTAGAATAAACACTGCAATATTCCATAAAAACATTTCATGGTGAGGTCTACATATGTGTCTGCATGTTTTTTATGGATATGGACGCATGTGTGTGAAATGAAGTAAACAGTTAAACCATTCGCTCCTAAAATAGGAACAGCTAGTACATTCCGTCATATGAATGGTTGCCTGGGAGACCGTCAGCGGTCATGTGACACGTGACGTCCATGTAGAGGAAAGGTCGCCTGCACTCGCCGTCAAGGAGAGTTGAGCAATGTGCTGCAGATTCACACACGTGGGGTCAGAGGTCAATGTCCAGCTGATAGGACTGTTATGATGACATACATCATCACTGACCAGCAGGATCAGCTAAAGTGAGTTGACCCACTGAAGCAAAACTAGTAGATTCAAGATCTTTATTGTCATTGCATGAAATTCTTATTTTGTCCAAGTAAGGCATAAAAACACAGACATAAAAGAATACAAAATAACTAGTAAGAATAAACAAACCTGCTCATGTTAGACTGATGAAATCTCTAATCAAACTTTATTCAACACTTGAATTGTATTTATGGCCTTTGTATATTATTGTTTTCTTGAGAGGAACGGACAAAATAAGAATTTCATTATACTAAAGTACAGATGACAAAGTTCTTATAACAGAATATGTGAAGTCTTAAAGGGACAGTACACCAAAAAGTGAAAATTCTTTCATTTTCTCACCCTCAAGTAGTTCCTAACTTGAATGAGTTTCTTTCTTCTGTTGAACACAAAAGAATATATTTTGAAGAATGTCGGTAGCCAAAAAGTTATTGGACCCCATTGACTTCTGTAGTATTTTTTTTCCATACTATGGGTCCATCAACTGTTTGGTTACCGACATTCTTTAAAATATCATATTTTGTGTTTAACAGAAGAAAGAAACTCATACAGGGTTGGAACAACTTGAGGGGGAGTAAATGACAGAATTGTATTTTTTTAGGTGTACTGTCCCTTTAACTAGCCCTTCAGGCGCCAAGGACACGCCGGTTATATTGTGTAACTAACCGGCGACTAGTTCACAATTCTTTATCGAATTTATTTAGTAACACTTGGCTTTCTGGTTGCAGTCATTGGTTAGTTACAGTTATTAATCTTTAGTGATGATGTCGATGAAAATCATTCACTTGTCACGTCGGATAACGTTAGCTGCATTAGCATATAACTAAAGTTATACAACATCGCTTTTACATCACTAACACTTTTGGTACGCTCACGTCAAATGTTCAGTACAACAACACACACACACATGTATATATATATATACATACTGAAGATTAAAAACATAATTTTCATCAAACTGAATGTTTGACAGGAAAAGCCGTTAGAGATACTGGCGCGCCTCGTGCACGAGCTAACCGCGCGGAGCAAACCCCGTCCTTCAAGCTCTTCCACGTCATTAAAAATTAAACATAAGACATTCACTAACTTGAAAATGTGCTCCGACGTCCAGATCTTCATGGTTCTTGGTGTGTTGTAGATGTTTAATGCGCGAGGGATGCTCGGTGACACCGCGCCGCTTCCGCCGTCCGTTCGAGAAAACACCGAGGCTCTGGCCCCGCCCACCGGTGACGCACGCACTGGCGCAGACGCTATTCAGCCAATCAGAGCTCAGCGATCTGAATGGAAAACCTCCCGCCCAGAGAATGTGCGCGTGCATGTGTGGAACTATGGAACAGACATTTAAAGTTCACTACGGGAACATTGCATGCGACGCAGTGTGTTAGGTCAGGCGTTTCATGTGCACATACTGTCCAATGTGTTGATACAGCTCACACGACCTCAGACTTCAAGGAGGTTATTCATTCATACACATACACTCACCTAAAGGATTATTAGGAACACCGTACTAATACTGTGTTTGACCCCCTTTCGCCTTCAGAACTGCCTTAATTCTACGTGGCATTGATTCAACAAGGTGCTGAAAGCATTCTTTAGAAATGTTGGCCCATATTGATAGGATAGCATCTTGCAGTTGATGGAGATTTGTGGGATGCACATCCAGGGCACGAAGCTCCCGTTCCACCACATCCCAAAGATGCTCTATTGGGTTGAGATCTGGTGACTGTGGGGGCCATTTTAGTACAGTGAACTCATTGTCATGTTCAAGAAACCAATTTGAAATGATTGGAGCTTTGTGACATGGTGCATTATCCTGCTGGAAGTAGCCATCAGAGGATGGGTACATGGTGGTCATAAAGGGATGGACATGGTCAGAAACAATGCTCAGGTAGGCCGTGGCATTTAAACGATGCCCAATTGGCACTAAGGGGCCTAAAGTGTGCCAAGAAAACATCCCCCACACCATTACACCACCACCAGCAGCCTGCACAGTGGTAACAAGGCATGATGGATCCATGTTCTCATTCTGTTTACGCCAAATTCTGACTCTACCATCTGAATGTCTCAACAGAAATCCAGACTCATCAGACCAGGCATTTTTCCAGTCTTCAACTGTCCAATTTTGGTGAGCTCGTGCAAATTGTAGCCTCTTTTTCCTATTTGTAGTGGAGATGAGTGGTACCCGGTGGGGTCTTCTGCTGTTGTAGCCCATCCGCCTCAAGGTTGTGCGTGTTGTGGCTTCACAAATGCTTTGCTGCATACCTCGGTTGTAACGAGTGGTTATTTCAGTCAAAGTTGCTCTTCTATCAGCTTGAATCAGTCGGCCCATTCTCCTCTGACCTCTAGCATCAACAAGGCATTTTCGCCCACAGGACTGCCGCATACTGGATGATTTTCCCTTTTCAC
>CM077205.1:567351-589851 GCA_039654625.1 Rhinogobio ventralis | reverse complement strand
CAATCCCTTTCCTCAAAAACGCTTATTGTTAATGATATGATTACAGATAATAATCTAGATGTGCTGTGTTTGACAGAAACCTGTCTAAAACCTGACGACTACATTACTTTAAATGAGTCCACCCCACAAGATTATTGTTATAAACACACGAGCCGTGTCTGAAAGGTAAAGGGGGAGGTGTTGCTGTAATTTATAATAATATCTTCAGTATTACTCAGAAGTCTAGTTTCAAATATAATTCCTTTGAAGTTTTGGTGCTTTACGTAACGTTATGTAGTGAAATTGATAAATCCTGTTTGACATTTGTGTTGGCTACTGTATACAGGCCACCAGGGCACAATACACACTTGATCTTAGCGGTGCATTCGATACTATCGACCACAACATTCTTTTGAATGTTATGAAAATTATGTTGGCATTAGTGGAATTGCATTGGCATGGTTTAAATCATACTTATCTGACCGTTATCAGTTTGTAGCAGTAAATGAAGAGATGTCACACCGATCACAAGTTCAGTATGGAGTACCGCAGGGCTCAGTGCTAGGACCGTTGCTCTTCACCCTGTACATGCTACCACTGGGAGATATCATTAGGAAGCATGGCGTTAGTTTTCATTGTTATGCTGACGATACTCAGCTCTATATTTCTTCACGCCCTGACGAAACTTACCAATTCACAAGATTAACGGAATGCATAGCTGATATAAAAAATTGGATGACTAATAATTTCCTGCAACTTAATTCAGAAAAAACTGAATTTTTAATTATTGGACAAAAAAACTCCACATGTAGTAACCTAGAATACTGTCTAACACTTGATGGCTGCTCTGTCAAGTCCTCGTCGTCAGTGAGGAACCTGGGTGTGCTCTTTGATACCAATCTCTCATTTGAAAGCCACGTTTCTAGCATCTGTAAAACTGCATTCTACCATTTTAAAAATATATCTAAATTACAGCATATGCTTTCAATGCAAAATGCTGAACAGTTCATGCATTCATGAGCTCAAGGCTAGATTATTGTAATGCTCTACTGGGTGGTTGCCCTGCTCGCTTAATAAATAAACTGCAGCTGGTCCAAAACGCAGCAGCTCGAGTTCTTACTAGAACCAGGAAGTATGACCATATTAGCCCGGTTCTGTCAACACTGCACTGGCTCCCTATTAAACATCACATACATTTTAAAATCTTGCTAATTACTTACAAATCACTAAATGGTTTAGCTCCCCAGTACTTGAGCGAGCTCTTAACGCATTATACTCCATCACGTCTATTGCGGTCTCAAAACTCTGGCCAGTTGATAATACCTAGAATATCAAAATCAACTGCAGGCGGTTGATCCTTTTCCTATTTAGCACCTAAACTCTGGAACAGCCTTCCTAGCATTGTTCGGGAAGCAGACACACTCTGTCAGTTTAAATCTAGACTAAAAACACATCTCTTTACTATGGCATACACATAAAACATTATGAATTTATATATTTATAAAGTTAAATGATTGTTAGGCTGCATTAACTAGGTCAGCCGGAACCGGGAACACTTCCCATAACACCTGATGTACTCGTTACATCATAAGAAGAATGGCCTCTACGCTAATGTTAGTCTCTCTGTTTATCCCGAGGTTTACCGCAGTCAGCCGGATCTGGGCCGTATCCAGATCAGATGGTGGACCTGCGCCTGGACATGACCAACTCATCCCTGAAGTGTCTGCAAAGTTGACTTGAGTTGACTTGACTTCTGTATTCTATACAAACAGCATTTACACTTTACCCAGTCTATTCTATTCTGATCTGATCTGATCTGATTTTGTTCTGTTCTGTTCTGTTCTGTTCTGTTCTGTTCTGTTCTATTCTATTCTGTTCTGTTCTGTTCTATTCTATTCTAATCTGTTCTGTTCTGTTCTGTTCTGTTCTGTTCTGTTCTATTCTATTCTAATCTGTTCTGTTCTGTTCTGTTCTGTTCTGTTCTATTCTATTCTAATCTGTTCTGTTCTGTTCTGTTCTGTTCTGTTCTATTCTATTCTAATCTGTTCTGTTCTGTTCTGTTCTATTCTATTCTAATCTGTTCTGTTCTGTTCTGTTCTGTTCTATTCTATTCTAATCTGTTCTGTTCTGTTCTGTTCTGTTCTGTTCTGTTCTGTTATATTCTATTCTATTCTAATCTGTTCTGTTCTGTTCTATTCTATTCTATTCTAATCTGTTCTGTTCTGTTCTGTTCTGTTCTATTCTATTCTATTCTAATCTAATCTGTTCTGTTCTGTTCTGTTCTGTTCTGTTCTATTCTATTCTATTCTAATCTGTTCTGTTCTGTTCTGTTATGTTCTGTTCTATTCTATTCTATTCTATTCTAATCTGTTCTGTTCTGTTCTGTTCTGTTCTATTCTATTCTAATCTGTTCTGTTCTGTTCTATTCTATTCTAATCTGTTCTGTTCTGTTCTGTTCTGTTCTATTCTATTCTATTCTACTCTGTTCTGTTCTGTTCTGTTCTAATCTGTTCTGTTCTGTTCTGTTCTGTTCTGTTCTGTTCTATTCTGATCTGATCTGATTTTGTTCTGTTCTGTTCTGTTCTGTTTTGTTCTATTCTATTCTGTTCTGTTCTATTCTATTCTATTCTATTCTGTTCTGTTCTATTCTATTCTAATCTAATCTAATCTAATCTGTTCTGTTCTATTCTATTCTATTCTATTCTATTCTATTCTATTCTAATCTAATCTAATCTGTTATATTCTGTTCTGTTCTATTCTGATCTGATCTGATCTGTTCCATTCTATTCTGTTCTGTTCTGTACTATTCTATTCTATTCTATTCTATTCTAATCTAATCTAATCTGTTCTGTTCTGTTCTGTTCTATTCTATTCTATTCTATTCTATTCTATTCTAATCTAATCTAATCTGTTCTGTTCTATTCTGTTCTATTCTATTCTATTCTATTCTAATCTAATCTGTTCTGTTCTATTCTATTCTGATCTGTTATATTCTAATCTGTTCTGTTCTGTTCTATTCTGTTCTGTTCTGTTCTGTTCTGTTCTATTCTATTCTATTCTAATCTAATCTAATCTAATCTAATCTGTTCTATTCTGTTCTGTTCTATTCTATTCTGATCTGATCTGATCTGATCTGTTCCATTCTATTCTGTTCTGTTCTGTTCTGTTCTGTTCTATTCTATTCTATTCTATTCTATTCTAATCTAATCTGTTCTGTTCTGTTCTGTTCTGTTCTGTTCTGCTCTAATCTATTCTGATCTGTTATATTCTAATCTGTTCTGTTCTGTTCTATTCTATTCTGTTCTATTCTATTATATTCTAATCTAATCTGTTCTGTTCTATTCTATTCTGATCTGTTATATTCTAATCTGTTCTGTTCTATTCTGTTCTGTTCTGTTCTATTCTATTCTATTCTAATCTAATCTGTTCTGTTCTATTCTGATCTTATCTGATCTGTTCCATTCTATTCTGTTCTGTTCTATTCTGTTCTGTTCTATTCTATTCTATTCTGTTCTGTTCTGTTCTGTTCTGTTCTATTCTATTCTATTCTAATCTAATCTGTTCTGTTCTGTTCTATTCTGTTCTGTTCTGTTCTGTTCTATTCTGATCTGTTCTATTCTAATCTGTTCTGTTCTGTTCTGTTCTATTCTATTCTGTTCTATTCTATTCTAATCTAATCTGTTCTGTTCTATTCTATTCTGATCTGTTATATTCTAATCTGTTCTGTTCTATTCTGTTCTATTCTATTCTATTCTATTCTAATCTAATCTGTTCTGTTCTATTCTATTCTGATCTGTTATATTCTAATCTGTTCTGTTCTGTTCTATTCTGTTCTGTTCTGTTCTGTTCTATTCTATTCTATTCTATTCTATTCTAATCTAATCTAATCTAATCTGTTCTATTCTGTTCTGTTCTATTCTATTCTGATCTGATCTGATCTGATCTGTTCCATTCTATTCTGTTCTGTTCTGTTCTATTCTATTCTATTCTATTCTATTCTAATCTAATCTGTTCTGTTCTGTTCTGTTCTGTTCTGCTCTAATCTATTCTGATCTGTTATATTCTAATCTGTTCTGTTCTGTTCTATTCTATTCTGTTCTATTCTATTATATTCTAATCTAATCTGTTCTGTTCTATTCTATTCTGATCTGTTATATTCTAATCTGTTCTGTTCTATTCTGTTCTGTTCTATTCTAATCTAATCTGTTCTGTTCTATTCTGATCTTATCTGATCTGTTCCATTCTATTCTGTTCTGTTCTATTCTGTTCTGTTCTATTCTATTCTATTCTGTTCTGTTCTGTTCTGTTCTGTTCTGTTCTATTCTATTCTATTCTAATCTAATCTGTTCTGTTCTGTTCTATTCTGTTCTGTTCTGTTCTGTTCTGTTCTATTCTGATCTGTTCTATTCTAATCTGTTCTGTTCTGTTCTGTTCTATTCTATTCTGTTCTATTCTATTCTAATCTAATCTGTTCTGTTCTATTCTATTCTGATCTGTTATATTCTAATCTGTTCTGTTCTATTCTGTTCTGTTCTGTTCTGTTCTATTCTATTCTAATCTAATCTAATCTGTTCTGTTCTGTTCTATTCTGATCTGATCTGATCTGATCTGTTCCATTCTATTCTGTTCTGTTCTATTCTGTTCTGTTCTATTCTATTCTATTCTAATCTGTTCTATTCTATTCTATTCTATTCTATTCTGTTCTATTGTATTCTGATCTGATCTGTTCCATTCCATTCTATTCTATTCTATTCTGATCTGATCTGATCTGATTTGATTTGATCTGTTCCATTCCATTCTATTCTGTTCTGTTCTGTTCTGTTCTTTTCTATTCTATTCTAATCTAATCTAATCTAATCTAATCTAATCTGTTCTGTTCTATTCTGTTCTGTTCTGTTCTATTCTAATCTAATCTATTCTAATCTAATCTATTCTATTCTATTCTGATATGTTATATTCTAATCTGTTCTGTTCTATTCTGTTCTGTTCTGTTCTGTTCTAATCTAATCTATTCTATTCTATTCTATTCTGATCTGATCTGATCTGTTCCATTCTATTCTGTTCTGTTCTGTTCTGTTCTATTCTATTCTATTCTATTCTATTCTATTCTAATCTAATCTAATCTATTCTATTCTATTCTATTCTGATCTGTTATATTCTAATATGTTCTGTTCTATTCTATTCTAATCTAATCTGTTCTGTTCTGTTCTGTTCTGTTCTGTTCTATTCTGATCTGATCTGATCTGATCTGTTCCATTCTATTCTGTTCTGTTCTGTTCTATTCTATTCTATTCTATTCTATTCTAATCTGTTCTGTTCTATTCTATTCTGTTCTGTTCTGTTCTGTTCTATTCTATTCTAATCTAATCTAATCTAATCTAATCTATTCTATTCTATTCTGATCTGATCTGTTCCATTCTATTCTGTTCTGTTCTGTTCTATTGTAATCTAATCTAATCTAATCTATTCTATTCTATTCTGATCTGATCTGTTATATTCTAATCTGTTCTGTTCTATTCTATTCTGTTCTGTTCTGTTCTGTTCTATTCTATTCTATTCTATTCTAATCTAATCTAATCTATTATATTATATTATATTCTGATCTGATCTGTTCCATTCTATTCTGTTCTGTTCTGTTCTGTTCTATTCTAATCTAATCTAATCTAATCTAATCTAATCTAATCTATTCTATTCTATTCTGATCTGTTATATTCTAATCTGTTCTATTCTATTCTATTCTGTTCTGTTCTATTCTATTCTATTCTAATCTAATCTGTTCTGTTCTTGTTCTGTTCTGTTCTGTTCTGTTCTGTTCTGTTCTGTTCTATTCTGATCTGATCTGATCTGATCTGATCTGTTCCATTCTATTCTGTTCTGTTCTGTTCTATTCTGTTCTATTCTATTCTATTCTAATCTAATCTAATCTAATCTAATCTGTTCTGTTCTATTCTATTCTGATCTGTTATATTCTGATCTGATCTGTTCCATTCTATTCTGTTCTGTTCTATTCTATTCTAATCTAATCTGTTCTGTTCTGTTCTGTTCTGTTCTGTTCTGTTCTGTTCTATTCTGTTCTGTTCTATTCTATTCTATTCTAATCTAATCTAATCTAATCTGTTCTATTCTATTCTGATCTGTTATATTCTAATCTGTTCTGTTCTGTTCTATTCTGTTCTGTTCTGTTCTATTCTATTCTATTCTAATCTAATCTAATCTAATCTGTTCTGTTCTGTTCTGTTCTATTCTATTCTATTCTATTCTGATCTGTTATATTCTAATCTGTTCTGTTCTGTTCTGTTCTGTTCTGTTCTATTCTATTCTATTCTATTCTAATCTAATCTAATCTGTTCTGTTCTATTCTATTCTATTCTGATCTGTTATATTCTAATCTGTTCTGTTCTATTCTATTCTATTCTATTCTGTTCTATTCTATTCTATTCTATTCTATTCTAATCTAATCTAATCTGTTCTGTTCTGTTCTGTTCTGTTCTATTCTATTCTGATCTGTTATATTCTAATCTGTTCTGTTCTATTCTGTTCTGTTCTATTCTATTCTATTCTATTCTATTCTATTCTATTCTATTCTAATCTAATATGTTCTGTTCTGTTCTGTTCTATTCTGATCTGATCTGATCTGATCTGATCTGTTCCATTCTATTCTGTTCTGTTCTGTTCTGTTCTGTTCTATTCTATTTTATTCTATTCTAATCTGTTCTGTTCTATTCTATTCTATTCTATTCTATTCTAATCTAATCTAATCTGTTCTGTTCTGTTCTGTTCTATTCTATTCTGTTCTGTTCTGTTCTGTTCTGTTCTGTTCTATTCTATTCTATTCTATTCTATTCTATTCTAATCTAATCTGTTCTGTTCTGTTCTGTTCTATTCTATTCTATTCTATTCTGTTCTGTTCTGTTCTGTTCTATTCTATTCTATTCTATTCTATTCTAATCTAATCTAATCTAATCTGTTCTGTTCTGTTCTATTCTGTTCTAATCTAATCTATTCTATTCTTTTCTGATCTGATCTGATCTGATCTGTTCCATTCTATTCTGTTCTGTTCTGTTCTGTTCTGTTCTGTTCTATTCTAATCTAATCTATTCTATTCTATTCTGATCTGTTATATTCTAATCTGTTCTGTTCTATTCTATTCTATTCTATTCTGTTCTGTTCTATTCTATTGTATTCTAATCTAATCTGTTCTGTTCTGTTCTGTTCTGTTCTGATCTGATCTGTTCCATTCTATTCTGTTCTGTTCTGTTCTGTTCTGTTCTATTCTATTCTATTCTTATCTGTTCTGTTCTATTCTATTCTATTCTATTCTATTCTGTTCTGTTCTATTCTATTCTAATCTGTTCTGTTCTGTTCTGTTCTATTCTATTTTGATCTGATCTGTTCCAGTCTATTCTATTCTGTTCTATTCTATTCTATTCTAATCTGTTCTGTTCTGTTCTATTCTATTGTAATCTGTTCTGTTCTGTTCTGTTCTATTCTATTCTGATCTGATCTGATCTGTTCCATTCTATTCTATTCTGTTCTATTCTATTCTATTCTAATCTGTTCTGTTCTGTTCTGTTCTATTCTATTGTAATCTGTTCTGTTCTGTTCTGTTCTATTCTGATCTGATCTGATCTAATCTGTTCCATTCTATTCTATTCAGTTCTGTTCTGTTCTGTTCTATTCTATTCTATACTGTTCTAATCTGTTCTGTTCTATTCTATTCTAATCTAATCTAATCTGTTCTGTTCTGTTCTGTTCTGTTCTGATCTGATCTGATCTGTTCCATTCTATTCTGTTTTGTTCTGTTCTATTCTATTCTATTCTATTCTATTCTAATCTAATCTGTTCTGTTCTGTTCTGTTCTGTTCTATTCTATTCTAATCTAATCTGTTCTGTTCTGTTATATTCTATTCTATTCTATTCTGTTCTATTCTATTCTATTCTAATCTAATCTAATCTAATCTAATCTAATCTGTTCTGTTCTATTCTATTATGATCTGTTATATTCTGATCTAATCTGTTCTGTTCTGTTCTATTCTATTCTATTCTGTTCTATTCTATTTTATTCTATTCTATTCTATTCTAATCTAATCTAATCTAATCTGTTCTGTTCTATTCTATACTGATCTGTTATATTCTAATCTGTTCTGTTCTGTTCTATTCTGTTCTGTTCTGTTCTATTCTACTCTACTCTATTCTATTCTATTCTATTCTAATCTAATCTAATCTGTTCTGTTCTGTTCTGTTCTGTTCTATTCTATTCTGATCTGTTATATTCTAATCTGTTCTGTTCTATTCTATTCTGTTCTGTTCTATTCTATTCTAATCTAATCTGTTCTGTTCTATTCTATACTGATCTGTTATATTCTAATCTGCTCTGTTCTATTCTTTTCTATTATATTATATTCTAATCTAATCTGTTCTGTTCTGTTCTGTCCTATTCTGATCTGATCTGTTCCATTCTATTCTGTTCTGTTCTATTCTATTCTATTCTAATCTGTTCTGATCTATTCTATTCTATTCTATTCTAATCTAATCTAATCTGTTCTGTTCCATTCTATTCTGTTCTGTTCTGTTCTGTTCTATTCTATTCTATTCTAATCTAATCTGTTCTGTTCTATTCTATTCTGTTCTGTTCTGTTCTATTCTGATCTGATCTGTTCCATTCTATTCTGTTCTGTTCTATTCTATTCTAATCTAATCTGTTCTGTTCTGTTCTGTTCTATTCTATTCTATTCTATTCTGATCTGATCTGTTCCATTCCATTCTATTCTGTTCTGTTCTGTTCTGTTCTGTTCTATTCTACTCTACTCTACTCTACTCTACTCTACTCTATTCTATTCTAATCTAATCTAATCTGTTCTGTTCTGTTCTGTTCTATTCTATTCTATTCTGATCTGTTATATTCTAATCTGTTCTGTGCTGTTCTATTCTGATCTAATCTGTTCTGTTCTGTTCTGTTCTGTTCTGTTCTGTTCTATTCTGTTCTGTTCTGTTCTATTCTATTCTATTCTATTTTAATCTAATCTAATCTGTTCTGTTCTATTCTATACTGATATGTTATATTCTAATCTGTTCTGTTCTATTCTGTTCTGTTCTGTTCTGTTCTATTCTATTCTATTCTAATCTGTTCTGTTCTGTTCTGTTCTATTCTGATCTGATCTGTTCCATTCTATTCTGTTCTGTTCTATTCTATTCTATTCTAATCTGTTCTGATCTATTCTATTCTATTCTATTCTAATCTAATCTAATCTGTTCTGTTCCATTCTATTCTGTTCTATTCTATTCTATTCTATTCTAATCTAATCTAATCTAATCTAATCTAATCTGTTCTGTTCTGTTCTGTTCTATTCTGTTCTGTTCTGTTCTATTCTGATCTGATCTGATCTGTTCCATTCTATTCTGTTCTGTTCTATTCTATTCTAATCTAATCTAATCTAATCTAATCTAATCTAATCTGTTCTGTTCTATTCTGTTCTGTTCTGTTCTGTTCTGTTCTATTCTGATCTGATCTGATCTGATCTGATCTGATCTGTTCCATTCCATTCTATTCTGTTCTGTTCTGTTCTATTCTATTCTATTCTATTCTGATCTGTTATATTCTAATCTGTTCTGTTCTATTCTATTCTGTTCTGTTCTGTTCTATTCTAATCTAATCTATTCTAATCTAATCTATTTATTCTATTCTGATATGTTATATTCTAATCTGTTCTGTTCTATTCTGTTTTGTTCTGTTCTATTCTAATCTAATCTAATCTAATCTAATCTAATCTAATCGAATCGAATCGAATCTGTTCTGTTCTGTTCTGTTCTATTCTGTTCTGTTCTGTTCTATTCTGATCTGATCTGATCTGTTCCATTCTATTCTGTTCTGTTCTGTTCTATTCTATTCTAATCTAATCTAATCTAATCTAATCTGTTCTGTTCTATTCTGTTCTGTTCTGTTCTGTTCTGTTCTATTCTGATCTGATCTGATCTGATCTGATCTGTTCCATTCCATTCTATTCTGTTCTGTTCTGTTCTATTCTATTCTATTCTATTCTGATCTGTTATATTCTAATCTGTTCTGTTCTATTCTATTCTGTTCTGTTCTGTTCTATTCTAATCTAATCTATTCTAATCTAATCTATTTATTCTATTCTGATATGTTATATTCTAATCTGTTCTGTTCTATTCTGTTTTGTTCTGTTCTATTCTAATCTAATCTAATCTAATCTAATCTAATCTATTCTATTCTATTCTATTCTGATCTGATCTGTTCCATTCTATTCCGTTCTGTTCTGTTCTATTCTAATCTAATCTAATCTAATCTATTCTGATCTGATCTGTTATATTCTAATCTGTTCTGTTCTATTCTATTCTATTCTGTTCTGTTCTGTTCTATTCTAATCTAATCTAATCTAATCTAATCTAATCTATTCTATTCTATTCTATTCTATTCTATTCTATTCTGATCTGATCTGATCTGTTCTGTTCTATTCTAATCTAATCTAATCTAATCTGTTCTATTCTGTTCTGTTCTATTCTGTTCTGTTCTGTTCTGTTCTGTTCTGTTCTGTTCTATTCTGATCTGATCTGATCTGATCTGTTCCATTCCATTCTATTCTATTCTATTCTGTTCTGTTCTGTTCTGTTCTGTTCTGTTCTATTCTAATCTAATCTAATCTAATCTGTTCTGTTCTATTCTGTTCTGTTCTGTTCTATTCTATTCTGATCTGTTATATTCTAATCTGTTCTGTTCTATTCTGTTCTGTTCTGTTCTGTTCTGTTCTATTCTAATCTAATCTAATCTAATCTATTCTAATCTATTCTATTCTATTCTGATATGTTATATTCTAATCTGTTCTGTTCTATTCTGTTCTGTTCTATTCTAATCTAATCTAATCTAATCTAATCTATTCTATTCTATTCTATTCTGATCTGATCTGATCTGATCTGTTCCATTCTATTCCGTTCTGTTCTAATCTAATCTAATCTATTCTATTCTATTCTATTCTGATCTGATTTGATCTGATCTGATCTGTTCCATTCTATTCCGTTCTGTTCTGTTCTGTTCTGTTCTATTCTAATCTAATCTAATCTAATCTAATCTAATCTAATCTATTCTGATCTGATCTGTTATATTCTAATCTGTTCTGTTCTATTCTATTCTATTCTATTCTGATCTGATTTGATCTGTTCTGTTCCATTCTGTTCTGTTCTATTCTAATCTAATCTAATCTAATCTATTCTATTCTATTCTGATATGTTATATTCTAATCTGTTCTGTTCTATTCTGTTTTGTTCTGTTCTATTCTAATCTAATCTAATCTAATCTAATCTAATCTGTTCTGTTCTGTTCTGTTCTATTCTGATCTGATCTGATCTGATCTGTTCCATTCTATTCTGTTCTGTTCTGTTCTATTCTATTCTAATCTAATCTAATCTAATCTGTTCTGTTCTATTCTGTTCTGTTCTGTTCTGTTCTGTTCTGTTCTATTCTGATCTGATCTGATCTGATCTGTTCCATTCTATTCCGTTCTGTTCTAATCTAATCTAATCTATTCTATTCTATTCTATTCTGATCTGATTTGATCTGATCTGATCTGTTCCATTCTATTCCGTTCTGTTCTGTTCTGTTCTGTTCTATTCTAATCTAATCTAATCTAATCTAATCTAATCTAATCTATTCTGATCTGATCTGTTATATTCTAATCTGTTCTGTTCTATTCTATTCTATTCTATTCTGATCTGATCTGATCTGTTCTGTTCCATTCTGTTCTGTTCTATTCTAATCTAATCTAATCTAATCTATTCTATTCTATTCTGATATGTTATATTCTAATCTGTTCTGTTCTATTCTGTTTTGTTCTGTTCTATTCTAATCTAATCTAATCTAATCTAATCTAATCTGTTCTGTTCTGTTCTGTTCTATTCTGATCTGATCTGATCTGATCTGTTCCATTCTATTCTGTTCTGTTCTGTTCTATTCTATTCTAATCTAATCTAATCTAATCTGTTCTGTTCTATTCTGTTCTGTTCTGTTCTGTTCTGTTCTGTTCTATTCTGATCTGATCTGATCTGTTCCATTCCATTCTATTCTGTTCTGTTCTGTTCTGTTCTGTTCTATTCTATTCTATTCTATTCTATTCTGATCTGTTATATTCTAATCTGTTCTGTTCTATTCTATTCTGTTCTGTTCTGTTCTATTCTAATCTAATCTATTCTAATCTAATCTATTTATTCTATTCTGATATGTTATATTCTAATCTGTTCTGTTCTATTCTGTTTTGTTCTGTTCTATTCTAATCTAATCTAATCTAATCTAATCTATTCTATTCTATTCTATTCTGATCTGATCTGATCTGTTCCATTCTATTCCGTTCTGTTCTATTCTAATCTAATCTAATCTAATCTATTCTGATCTGATCTGTTATATTCTAATCTGTTCTGTTCTATTCTATTCTATTCTGTTCTGTTCTGTTCTATTCTAATCTAATCTAATCTAATCTAATCTATTCTATTCTATTCTATTCTATTCTGATCTGATCTGTTCTGTTCTATTCTAATCTAATCTAATCTAATCTGTTCTATTCTGTTCTGTTCTATTCTGTTCTGTTCTGTTCTGTTCTGTTCTATTCTGATCTGATCTGATCTGATCTGTTCCATTCCATTCTATTCTATTCTATTCTGTTCTGTTCTGTTCTGTTCTGTTCTATTCTGATCTGATCTGATCTGATCTGTTCCATTCCATTCTATTCTATTCTATTCTGTTCTGTTCTGTTCTGTTCTGTTCTGTTCTATTCTAATCTAATCTAATCTGTTCTGTTCTATTCTGTTCTGTTCTGTTCTATTCTATTCTGATCTGTTATATTCTAATCTGTTCTGTTCTATTCTGTTCTGTTCTGTTCTGTTCTGTTCTATTCTAATCTAATCTAATCTATTCTAATCTATTCTATTCTATTCTGATATGTTATATTCTAATCTGTTCTGTTCTATTCTGTTCTGTTCTATTCTAATCTAATCTAATCTATTCTATTCTATTCTATTCTGATCTGATCTGATCTGATCTGTTCCATTCTATTCCGTTCTGTTCTAATCTAATCTAATCTATTCTATTCTATTCTGATCTGATCTGATCTGATCTGATCTGTTCCATTCTATTCCGTTCTGTTCTGTTCTATTCTAATCTAATCTAATCTAATCTAATCTAATCTAATCTAATCTATTCTGATCTGATCTGTTATATTCTAATCTGTTCTGTTCTATTCTATTCTATTCTATTCTGATCTGATCTGATCTGTTCTGTTCCATTCTGTTCTGTTCTATTCTAATCTAATCTAATCTATTCTATTCTATTCTGATCTGTTATATTCTAATCTGTTCTGTTCTATTATATTATGTTCTGTTCTGTTCTATTCTAATCTAATCTAATCTATTCTATTCTATTCTGATCTGATCTGATCTGTTCCATTCTATTCTGTTCTGTTCTGTTCTGTTCTGTTCTATTCTATTCTATTCTAATCTAATCTAATCTAATCTAATCTAATCTAATCTGTTCTGTTCTGTTCTGTTCTATTCTATTCTGATCTGATCTGATCTGATCTGTTCCATTCTATTCTGTTCTGTTCTGTTATGTTCTATTCTATTCTAATCTAATCTAATCTGTTCTGTTCTGTTCTGTTCTGTTCTGTTCTATTCTATTCTATTCTGATCTGATCTGATCTGATTAGTTCCATTCCATTCCATTCTATTCTGTTCTGTTCTGTTCTGTTCTGTTCTATTCTGTTCTGTTCTGTTCTATTCTAATCTAATCTATTCTAATCTAATCTATTCTATTCTATTCTGATATGTTATATTCTAATCTGTTCTGTTCTATTCTGTACTGTTCTGTTCTGTTCTGTTCTATTCTAATCTAATCTAATCTAATCTATTCTATTCTATTCTGATCTGATCTGATCTGTTCCATTCTATTCCGTTCTGTTCTGTTCTATTCTAATCTAATCTAATCTAATCTAATCTAATCTATTCTATTCTGATCTGATCTGTTATATTCTAATCTATTCTGTTCTATTCTGTTGTGTTCTGTTCTGTTCTGTTCTGTTCTGTTCTGTTCTGTTCTGTTCTGTTCTGTTCTATTCTAATCTAATCTAATCTATTCTATTCTATTCTGATCTGATCTGATCTGATCTGTTCCATTCTATTCCGTTCTGTTCTATTCTAATCTAATCTAATCTAATCTAATCTAATCTAATCTAATCTATTCTATTCTATTCTGATCTGTTATATTCTAATCTAATCTGTTCTGTTCTATTCTGTTCTGTTCTGTTCTGTTCTGTTCTATTCTGATCTGATCTGATCTGATCTGATCTGTTCCATTCCATTCTATTCTATTCTATTCTGTTCTGTTCTGTTCTGTTCTGTTCTGTTCTATTCTAATCTAATCTAATCTAATCTAATCTGTTCTGTTCTGTTCTGTTCTGTTCTATTCTATTCTGATCTGTTATATTCTAATCTGTTCTGTTCTATTCTGTTCTGTTCTGTTCTGTTCTGTTCTGTTCTATTCTAATCTAATCTAATCTAATCTATTCTAATCTATTCTATTCTATTCTGATGTTATATTCTAATCTGTTCTGTTCTATTCTGTTCTGTTCTGTTCTATTCTAATCTAATCTAATCTAATCTATTCTATTCTATTCTGATCTGATCTGATCTGTTCCATTCTATTCCGTTCTGTTCTAATCTAATCTAATCTATTCTATTCTATTCTATTCTATTCTGATCTGATCTGATCTGATCTGTTCCATTCTATTCCGTTCTGTTCTGTTCTATTCTAATCTAATCTAATCTAATCTAATCTAATCTAATCTATTCTGATCTGTTATATTCTAATCTGTTCTGTTCTATTCTATTCTGTTCTATTCTAATCTAATCTAATCTATTCTATTCTATTCTGATCTGATCTGATCTGTTCCATTCTGTTCTGTTCTGTTCTATTCTAATCTAATCTAATCTATTCCATTCTATTCTGATCTGTTATATTCTAATCTGTTCTGTTCTATTATATTATGTTCTGTTCTGTTCTGTTCTGTTCTATTCTATTCTATTCTAATCTAATCTATTCTATTCTATTCTATTCTATTCTGATCTGATCTGATCTGATCTGTTCCATTCTATTCTGTTCTGTTCTGTTCTGTTCTGTTCTGTTCTGTTCTGTTCTGTTCTATTCTATTCTAATCTAATCTAATCTAATCTGTTCTGTTCTGTTCTGTTCTGTTCTATTATGTTCTGATCTGATCTGATCTGTTCCATTCTATTCTGTTCTGTTATGTTCTATTCTATTCTAATCTAATCTAATCTAATCTGTTCTGTTCTGTTCTGTTCTATTCTAATCTAATCTATTCTATTCTAATCTATTCTATTCTATTCTGATCTGATCTGATCTGTTCCATTCTATTCCGTTCTGTTCTGTTCTATTCTAATCTAATCTAATCTAATCTAATCTAATCTATTCTATTCTGATCTGATCTGTTATATTCTAATCTAATCTGTTCTGTTCTATTCTGTTCTGTTCTATTCTGTTCTGTTCTGTTCTGTTCTGTTCTGTTCTGTTCTGTTCTGTTCTATTCTAATCTAATCTAATCTATTCTATTCTATTCTATTCTATTCTGATATGTTATATTCTAATCTGTTCTGTTCTATTTTGTTCTGTTCTATTCTAATCTAATCTAATCTAATCTAATCTAATCTATTCTATTCTGATCTGATCTGTTATATTCTAATCTAATCTGTTCTGTTCTGTTCTGTTCTGTTCTATTCTGATCTGATCTGTTCCATTCTATTCTGTTCTGTTCTATTCTATTCTATTCTAATCTGTTCTGATCTATTCTATTCTATTCTAATCTAATCTAATCTGTTCTGTTCCATTCTATTCTGTTCTATTCTATTCTATTCTATTCTATTCTATTCTAATCTAATCTAATCTAATCTATTCTAATCTAATCTGTTCTGTTCTGTTCTGTTCTGTTCTGTTCTGTTCTGTTCTATTCTGATCTGATCTGATCTGTTCCATTCTATTCTGTTCTGTTCTGTTCTATTCTATTCTAATCTAATCTAATCTAATCTAATCTGTTCTGTTCTGTTCTGTTCTGTTCTGTTCTGTTCTGTTCTGTTCTATTCTGATCTGATCTGATCTGATCTGATCTGTTCCATTCCATTCCGTTCTGTTCTGTTCTGTTCTGTTCTATTCTAATCTAATCTGTTCTGTTCTGTTCTGTTCTGTTCTGTTCTGTTCTATTCTATTCTATTCTATTCTGATCTGTTATATTCTAATCTGTTCTGTTCTATTCTATTCTGTTCTGTTCTGTTCTATTATAATCTAATCTATTCTAATCTAATCTATTTATTATATTCTGATATGTTATATTCTAATCTGTTCTGTTCTATTCTGTTTTGTTCTGTTCTATTCTAATCTAATCTAATCTAATCTAATCTATTCTATTCTATTCTATTCTGATCTGATCTGATCTGTTCCATTCTATTCCGTTCTGTTCTGTTCTATTCTAATCTAATCTAATCTAATCTAATCTATTCTGATCTGATCTGTTATATTCTAATCTGTTCTGTTCTATTCTATTCTATTCTGTTCTGTTCTGTTCTATTCTAATCTAATCTAATCTAATCTATTCTATTCTATTCTATTCTATTCTATTCTATTCTATTCTGATCTGATCTGATCTGTTCTGTTCTATTCTAATCTAATCTAATCTAATCTGTTCTATTCTGTTCTGTTCTATTCTGTTCTGTTCTGTTCTGTTCTGTTCTGTTCTGTTCTGATCTGATCTGTTCCATTCCATTCTATTCTATTCTATTCTATTCTGTTTTGTTCTGTTCTGTTCTGTTCTGTTCTGTTCTGTTCTATTCTAATCTAATCTAATCTGTTCTGTTCTGTTCTGTTC
The DNA here is from genome assembly GCA_039654625.1 of Rhinogobio ventralis. NCBI lineage: Eukaryota > Metazoa > Chordata > Actinopteri > Cypriniformes > Gobionidae > Rhinogobio > Rhinogobio ventralis. The sequence continues at coordinate 572,938 of CM077205.1, read as the reverse complement.
TATTCTATTCTGATCTGTTATATTCTAATCTGTTCTGTTCTATTCTGTTCTGTTCTGTTCTGTTCTGTTCTATTCTAATCTAATCTAATCTAATCTAATCTAATCTATTCTAATCTATTCTATTCTATTCTGATATGTTATATTCTAATCTGTTCTGTTCTATTCTGTTCTGTTCTATTCTAATCTAATCTAATCTATTCTATTCTATTCTATTCTATTCTGATCTGATCTGATCTGATCTGATCTGTTCCATTCTATTCCGTTCTGTTCTAATCTAATCTAATCTATTCTATTCTATTCTGATCTGATCTGATCTGATCTGTTCCATTCTATTCTGTTCTGTTCTGTTCTGTTCTGTTCTATTCTATTCTAATCTAATCTAATCTAATCTAATCTGTTCTGTTCTGTTCTGTTCTGTTCTATTCTATTCTGATCTGATCTGATCTGATCTGATCTGTTCCATTCTATTCTGTTCTGTTATGTTCTATTCTATTCTAATCTAATCTGTTCTGTTCTGTTCTGTTCTGTTCTGTTCTGTTCTGTTCTATTCTATTCTATTCTGATCTGATCTGATCTGATTAGTTCCATTCCATTCCATTCTATTCTGTTCTGTTCTGTTCTGTTCTGTTCTGTTCTATTCTAATCTAATCTATTCTAATCTAATCTATTCTATTCTATTCTGATATGTTATATTCTAATCTGTTCTGTTCTATTCTGTTCTGTTCTGTTCTGTTCTATTCTAATCTAATCTAATCTAATCTATTCTATTCTATTCTGATCTGATCTGATCTGATCTGTTCCATTCTATTCCGTTCTGTTCTATTCTAATCTAATCTAATCTAATCTAATCTAATCTATTCTATTCTATTCTGATCTGTTATATTCTAATCTAATCTGTTCTGTTCTATTCTGTTCTGTTCTGTTCTGTTCTATTCTGATCTGATCTGATCTGATCTGATCTGTTCCATTCCATTCTATTCTATTCTGTTCTGTTCTGTTCTGTTCTGTTCTATTCTAATCTAATCTAATCTAATCTAATCTGTTCTGTTCTGTTCTGTTCTGTTCTGTTCTATTCTATTCTGATCTGTTATATTCTAATCTGTTCTGTTCTATTCTGTTCTGTTCTGTTCTGTTCTGTTCTGTTCTATTCTAATCTAATCTAATCTAATCTATTCTAATCTATTCTATTCTATTCTGATGTTATATTCTAATCTGTTCTGTTCTATTCTGTTCTGTTCTGTTCTATTCTAATCTAATCTAATCTAATCTAATCTAATCTATTCTATTCTGATCTGATCTGATCTGTTCCATTCTATTCCGTTCTGTTCTAATCTAATCTAATCTATTCTATTCTATTCTATTCTATTCTGATCTGATCTGATCTGTTCCATTCTATTCCGTTCTGTTCTGTTCTATTCTAATCTAATCTAATCTAATCTAATCTAATCTAATCTAATCTATTCTGATCTGTTATATTCTAATCTGTTCTGTTCTATTCTATTCTGTTCTATTCTAATCTAATCTAATCTATTCTATTCTATTCTGATCTGATCTGATCTGTTCCATTCTGTTCTGTTCTGTTCTATTCTAATCTAATCTAATCTATTCCATTCTATTCTGATCTGTTATATTCTAATCTGTTCTGTTCTATTATATTATGTTCTGTTCTGTTCTGTTCTGTTCTATTCTATTCTAATCTAATCTATTCTATTCTATTCTATTCTGATCTGATCTGATCTGTTCCATTCTATTCTGTTCTGTTCTGTTCTGTTCTGTTCTGTTCTATTCTATTCTAATCTAATCTAATCTAATCTGTTCTGTTCTGTTCTGTTCTGTTCTATTATGTTCTGATCTGATCTGATCTGTTCCATTCTATTCTGTTCTGTTATGTTCTATTCTATTCTAATCTAATCTAATCTAATCTGTTCTGTTCTGTTCTGTTCTATTCTAATCTAATCTATTCTATTCTAATCTATTCTATTCTATTCTATTCTGATCTGATCTGATCTGTTCCATTCTATTCCGTTCTGTTCTGTTCTATTCTAATCTAATCTAATCTAATCTAATCTAATCTATTCTATTCTGATCTGATCTGTTATATTCTAATCTAATCTGTTCTGTTCTATTCTGTTCTGTTCTATTCTGTTCTGTTCTGTTCTGTTCTATTCTAATCTAATCTAATCTATTCTATTCTATTCTATTCTATTCTGATATGTTATATTCTAATCTGTTCTGTTCTATTCTGTTCTGTTCTATTCTAATCTAATCTAATCTAATCTAATCTAATCTAATCTAATCTATTCTATTCTGATCTGATCTGTTATATTCTAATCTAATCTGTTCTGTTCTGTTCTGTTCTGTTCTATTCTGATCTGATCTGTTCCATTCTATTCTGTTCTGTTCTATTCTATTCTATTCTAATCTGTTCTGATCTATTCTATTCTATTCTAATCTAATCTAATCTGTTCTGTTCCATTCTATTCTGTTCTATTCTATTCTATTCTATTCTATTCTAATCTAATCTAATCTAATATATTCTAATCTAATCTGTTCTGTTCTATTCTGTTCTGTTCTGTTCTATTCTGATCTGATCTGATCTGTTCCATTCTATTCTGTTCTGTTCTGTTCTATTCTATTCTAATCTAATCTAATCTAATCTAATCTGTTCTGTTCTGTTCTGTTCTGTTCTGTTCTATTCTGATCTGATCTGATCTGATCTGATCTGATCTGTTCCATTCCATTCCGTTCTGTTCTGTTCTGTTCTGTTCTGTTCTATTCTAATCTAATCTGTTCTGTTCTGTTCTGTTCTGTTCTGTTCTATTCTATTCTATTCTATTCTGATCTGTTATATTCTAATCTGTTCTGTTCTATTCTATTCTGTTCTGTTCTGTTCTATTATAAGCTAATCTAATCTAATCTAATCTAATCTAATCTATTTATTATATTCTGATATGTTATATTCTAATCTGTTCTGTTCTATTCTGTTTTGTTCTGTTCTATTCTAATCTAATCTAATCTAATCTAATCTATTCTATTCTATTCTATTCTGATCTGATCTGATCTGTTCCATTCTATTCCGTTCTGTTCTGTTCTATTCTAATCTAATCTAATCTAATCTAATCTAATCTAATCTATTCTGATCTGATCTGTTATATTCTAATCTGTTCTGTTCTATTCTATTCTATTCTGTTCTGTTCTGTTCTATTCTAATCTAATCTAATCTAATCTATTCTATTCTATTCTATTCTATTCTGATCTGATCTGATCTGTTCTGTTCTATTCTAATCTAATCTAATCTAATCTAATCTGTTCTATTCTGTTCTGTTCTGTTCTGTTCTGTTCTGTTCTGATCTGATCTGATCTGTTCCATTCTATTCTATTCTATTCTATTCTGTTTTGTTCTGTTCTGTTCTGTTCTGTTCTGTTCTATTCTAATCTAATCTAATCTAATCTGTTCTGTTCTATTCTGTTCTGTTCTGTTCTATTCTATTCTGATCTGTTATATTCTAATCTGTTCTGTTCTATTCTGTTCTGTTCTGTTCTGTTCTATTCTAATCTAATCTAATCTAATCTAATCTATTCTAATCTATTCTATTCTATTCTGATATGTTATATTCTAATCTGTTCTGTTCTATTCTGTTCTGTTCTATTCTAATCTAATCTAATCTATTCTATTCTATTCTATTCTATTCTGATCTGATCTGATCTGTTCCATTCTATTCCGTTCTGTTCTAATCTAATCTAATCTATTCTATTCTATTCTGATCTGATCTGATCTGATCTGTTCCATTCTATTCTGTTCTGTTCTGTTCTGTTCTGTTCTATTCTATTCTAATCTAATCTAATCTAATCTAATCTAATCTGTTCTGTTCTGTTCTATTCTATTCTGATCTGATCTGATCTGATCTGTTCCATTCTATTCTGTTCTGTTATGTTCTATTCTATTCTAATCTAATCTGTTCTGTTCTGTTCTGTTCTGTTCTGTTCTGTTCTATTCTATTCTGATCTGATCTGATCTGATCTGATTAGTTCCATTCCATTCCATTCTATTCTGTTCTGTTCTGTTCTGTTCTATTCTGTTCTGTTCTATTCTAATCTAATCTATTCTAATCTAATCTATTCTATTCTATTCTGATATGTTATATTCTAATCTGTTCTGTTCTATTCTGTTCTGTTCTGTTCTGTTCTATTCTAATCTAATCTAATCTAATCTAATCTAATCTATTCTATTCTATTCTATTCTGATCTGATCTGATCTGATCTGTTCCATTCTATTCCGTTCTGTTCTGTTCTATTCTAATCTAATCTAATCTAATCTAATCTAATCTAATCTAATCTATTCTATTCTGATCTGATCTGTTATATTCTAATCTATTCTGTTCTATTCTGTTGTGTACTGTTCTGTTCTGTTCTGTTCTGTTCTGTTCTATTCTAATCTAATCTAATCTAATCTATTCTATTCTATTCTATTCTGATCTGATCTGATCTGATCTGTTCCATTCTATTCCGTTCTGTTCTATTCTAATCTAATCTAATCTAATCTAATCTATTCTATTCTATTCTGATCTGTTATATTCTAATCTAATCTGTTCTGTTCTATTCTGTTCTGTTCTGTTCTGTTCTGTTCTGTTCTATTCTGATCTGATCTGATCTGATCTGTTCCATTCCATTCTATTCTATTCTATTCTGTTCTGTTCTGTTCTGTTCTGTTCTATTCTAATCTAATCTAATCTAATCTAATCTAATCTAATCTGTTCTGTTCTGTTCTGTTCTATTCTATTCTGATCTGTTATATTCTAATCTGTTCTGTTCTATTCTGTTCTGTTCTGTTCTGTTCTGTTCTGTTCTGTTCTATTCTAATCTAATCTAATCTAATCTATTCTAATCTATTCTATTCTATTCTGATATGTTATATTCTAATCTGTTCTGTTCTATTCTGTTCTGTTCTGTTCTATTCTAATCTAATCTAATCTAATCTAATCTATTCTATTCTATTCTGATCTGATCTGATCTGATCTGTTCCATTCTATTCCGTTCTGTTCTAATCTAATCTAATCTATTCTATTCTATTCTATTCTATTCTGATCTGATCTGATCTGATCTGATCTGATCTGTTCCATTCTATTCCGTTCTGTTCTGTTCTATTCTAATCTAATCTAATCTAATCTAATCTAATCTAATCTAATCTAATCTATTCTGATCTGTTATATTCTAATCTGTTCTGTTCTATTCTATTCTGTTCTATTCTAATCTAATCTATTCTATTCTATTCTATTCTATTCTGATCTGATCTGATCTGATCTGTTCCATTCTGTTCTGTTCTGTTCTATTCTAATCTAATCTAATCTATTCTATTCTATTCTGATCTGTTATATTCTAATCTGTTCTGTTCTATTATATTATGTTCTGTTCTGTTCTGTTCTATTCTAATCTAATCTATTCTATTCTATTCTATTCTATTCTGATCTGATCTGATCTGATCTGTTCCATTCTATTCTGTTCTGTTCTGTTCTGTTCTATTCTATTCTAATCTAATCTAATCTAATCTGTTCTGTTCTGTTCTGTTCTATTCTGTTCTGATCTGATC
>CM077205.1:524851-552351 GCA_039654625.1 Rhinogobio ventralis | reverse complement strand
CTATGTGAATATATAGTAAAGTGTCATTTATTCCTGTGATCAAAGCTGAATTTATCATCATTACTCCAGTCTTCAGTGTCACATGATCCTTCACAAATCATTCAATATGAGGATTTGATGATCAACAAACATTTATGATTATTATCAGTGTTGGAAACAGTTCATATTTCTGTGGAAACTGATGCATTTTATTTCTCAGGATTCTTTGATGAATAGAAAGTTCAACAGAACAGCATTTGTTTGTAACATTATAAATGTCTTTACTGTCACTTTTAATGTGCCCTTGATGAATAAAAGTATTAATTTCCTTCAAAAAAAGAGAATAAAATTACTGGCCCGATTAACTGCATCCAAAATAAAAGTTTGTGTTTACATAATATATGTGTGTGTGTGTGTGTACTGTGTATAATGCATGTATATATTTAATAACAATGTGTTATATTTATATATTAGTGATATAAATATATATATACACAGTATATACATGCAAATACTTTTTAAATATATACATGTATGTGTGCATTCAAATGTACCTAATAATTACACCCAGTACACACACATATAATATGTAAACGCAAACTTTTATTTTGGATGCAATTAATCTACGGACAGCCTAATTGTTACAAAAGATTTCTGTTTTAAATAAATGCTGTTCTTTAACTTTTTATTCATCAAAGAATCCTGAAAAATAAAGTATCACAGGTTATATATAACACTGATAATAAATGTTTGTTGATCATCAAATCCTCATATTGAATGATTTGTGAAGGATCATGTGACACTGAAGACTGGAGTAATGATGATAAATTCAGCTTTGATCACAGGAATAAATGACACTTTACTATATATTCACATAGAGAACAGCTGCTTTACACTGGAGTCATATCTCACTGCTTTACTGTATTTATGATCAGATAAACATGACCATATCATGATGTAATGATGTAAGATTTTCATAAGCGTGCAGTGATTATTGGTGTGGTTTGCTCTCTGTTCCTCCGGGCGGATGTGGTTTGCTCTCGTGACGTTCCGTCTGCTCCAGAATCCTCATCTGGGAGTCGCCCGACTAATGCTTAATTTGTAGTGACTAACGTATTGTTCAGACGGACGCCCCCTGTGTCCAGCAGACGCACTCAGTCCTGGAATTTTCTTTGATTAACCGTCTTGCAAAATCTGTCTGCAGTTTCCAAATAATCTTTTGTAAAGGAAAAGCTGAGCAAATGACAAGGTGAGACTAGTTCCTGTGTCGTGGGAAAAGAACTTGAATTCCAAAGTAGAACTTGCTGTCCGGATCCGGCGTCTTTGTTATCTCTGCCGGTAAAAATAAAGTTCCTGGTAATCGCAGATGTTTTCTTGCCTTGTTTGTCTAGACAGACGCTCAGTCACGCCTTGACCTGATGTTCTGTGGAAATGAAAGTAACACTCCCGCAAATATCCAGTGAAGCCGAAACTCGTCAGGACTCCACCGTCTGCTCGAGCTTCGGTGTGGGTGGCGAGGGAAGGATTTGGCTATTTTTATTTTGCTTCTGTCTGTGAGGATCTCATAGCACAGATTGGTTTCTGAATCGTTGTTTTGAGGGATGGACGGCGGTGTGTTTCACAGAAATGCTGCTGTAAGCCGGTTTGAACATTTTCATGAAACAGACGTAAAGCGCTCAGTTCGGACAGAAAGTGTGGACGTGTGAGCTCTCGCTCGCTTCATTCACGATCACAGAAGCCGAGAGAGATTGAGCGATAGACGCGCGTCACTGTCTATCAAACATGTCTATCACTGAATCTCTCTCGGCTTCTGTGAACATGAAAGGGAAAGTTCAATAAAGACAGACAAAAAGAAATGTCAGCCCAAAGTACAAAAGAAATCATGCAAACCTTTCAAATGTGGCCCTGTGATCATTACGAGCACAAACTGCAATGGCATGTTCGTTATACCAACCACATGATGAACTTATAAATACACTTGAATTGAAATGATAACATTGTGCATGCATAAAATGAAGCCTGTTTTTAGCATCATTAACATTTTTTGCATTCATTTTAGACACGAATAAACCCTCCATCTCATGTTGAATTAAATGGTATTATTTTAAATGTGTGCATCGTTGTTGTTCTGCCTTTTAATGCTGGTTAACATTTAAAATCAATTATAGTATTGAGAACTGAGTGTGGAAATGTGTTTGTGTCATGGAAATAACCTCCAAATGCAAAACAACCTTAATGGTCATAAAATAGGCTTAATTTTCTTTATGCAACAACGCAACGTTCAAAGAACATTCAAAAGTAACGTTCGGAGAACGTTCAAAAGTAACGTTCGGAGAACGTTCAAAAGTAACGTTCGGAGAACGTTCAAAAGTAACGCTCGGAGAACGTTCAAAAGTAACGCTCGGAGAACGTTCAAAAGTAACGCTCGGAGAACGTTCAAAAGTAACGCTCGGAGAACGTTCAAAAGTAACGCTCGGAGAACGTTCAAAAGTAACGCTCGGAGAGCGTTCAAAAGTAACGCTCGGAGAACGTTCAAAAGTAACGCTCGCAGAGCGTTCAAAAGTAACGCTCGCAGAGCGTTCAGAAATAACTTAATAATAATGTTAGTAAAACGTTCTCAGGACATCGTTAGCTGGGTTCACAATGGCTGTCAAAGTTTTTATTTTTTACCAGCTGGAAAAAATTATTTTGCGTCCTTATTGTTATAGTTGTGGTGTGAATAATTAGAGTGATTATTAAAACTTTGGTTATGAAAATGTTTAATTGTCATGAAAATAATCTCCAAATGCAAATCAACCTTCATGGTCATAAAATAGGCTTATTTTTTTTCATGCAACAAAACATTCTTTTGATTGAGAGTTTTTGGGATTGGGTATCTGTATTTCTTCTTCTGTAAGCAGGAGAAGCGGGGAACGGTTAGTGAGAAACACACATTAGATGTGTTCTCCTCACAGACGCCCCGCCGTGAGCTTACGGCAAGTCAAGCGCCGCCTTCTCTCGTACTGATGAGTCTGTCTCTCATTCCGCAAACATCTCGACAGCCTCCCACGACCCGCTCGCGCTCACCGTCACACAGCACTGCTCCTCGCTGACAGGAAGTGTTTGTCTGGAGCTGCTGTTGTGTTTGGGGTGGGAAGGAGAGCAGATCATCCCTTCGGGGGAAGATGGGACGGGTTTCCTCCTGACAGGATATTACAGCTGGCGGTTTTCCTCTTCTCCTTTGTGTTTGGTGTCTCTCTAGGGTTTGACAGAGCCATTCGTCCTTGTGGGCAGAACTGGCAACCAACCAGAAGTCTTTGTCTCCCACGTAAACAATGTGGTTGTCATTTATAATGAGATTCTTTGGATTTGTTTTTAAGAGGAACTGCATCAGCTTTGCGATTTGATAATTGCACTAAGCCGATTATTATGATGATGAAGTGTGCAGCACTGTTTGCTCCTAAACTCAGACCAGAGACTCGTACTGTAATCTCCGTCTGTCTGACGGATGTGTGTGTTCCTGTGACTCTCTCTCTGCGGTTCGCTCTGTTTCTAATGATCCGGCCTTGATCCAGTGAGGCGTTCGCTGTCTCTGAGGCCCGAGGCAGAGCTTTCTGATACAAAGACTTCTGCGTCGATCAGGTTAAAGAGAGGAAACACCACTGTGTGTTCTGCTCTTCACAGCACAGGAACAGGAAGCAGCTGCGCTCCAGAACGCTGGCCTTGTTTCAGAGGAGCGGTTCAAACCTACGGCTAAAGAAGAGCCGAATAGTGTGTGCTTAAAGGGAGAGTTGTTTAGTTTACTCACTGTCACGTCGCTCCAAACTAATGAGAGTTTAGGGGAACGTTCTGGCAAGGTTTCCTCAAAGCTATAAACAAACGTTCTTCCTGTAACATTAATATAACATTCGTTCAAAGTTATCTGGTCTTTAGTAATGTTCTCAAAAATCATTATTTATAAATATTTTTTAACTGAAACATTGATGTTCGTCTAACCTTTTTAAATGTTACTGAATGTTCGCATTCAAAAGAAACGCTCAGAGAACATTCAAAAGAAACGCTCAGAGAACATTCAAAAGTAACGTTCAGAGAACATTCAAAAGTAACGTTCAGAGAACATTCAAAAGTAACGTTCAGAGAACATTCAAAAGTAACGTTCAGAGAACATTCAAAAGTAACGCTCAGAGAACATTCAAAAGTAACGCTCAGAGAACATTCAAAAGTAACGTTCAGAGAACATTCAAAAGTAACGTTCAGAGAACATTCAAAAGTAACGCTCAGAGAACATTCAAAAGTAACGTTCAGAGAACATTCAAAAGTAACGTTCAGAGAACATTCAAAAGTAACGCTCAGAGAACATTCAAAAGTAACGCTCAGAGAACATTCAAAAGTAACGCTCAGAGAACATTCTAAAGTAACGTTCAGAGAACATTCTAAAGTAACGTTCAGAGAACATTCAAAAGTAACGTTCAGAGAACATTCAAAAGTAACGCTCGGAGAACATTCAAAAGTAACGTTCAGAGAACATTCAAAAGTAACGTTCAGAGAACATTCAAAAGTAACGCTCAGAGAACATTCAAAAGTAACGTTCAGAGAACGTTCAAGAGTAACGTTCAGAGAACATTCAAAAGTAACGTTCAGAGAACATTCAAAAGTAACGCTCAGAGAACATTCAAAAGTAACGCTCAGAGAACATTCAAAAGTAACGTTCAGAGAACATTCAAAAGTAACGTTCAGAGAACATTCAAAAGTAACGTTCAGAGAACATTCAAAAGTAACGTTCAGAGAACATTCAAAAGTAACGCTCGGAGAGCGTTCTAAAGTAACGTTCGGAGAACATTCAAAAGTAACGTTCTGAGAACATTCTAAAGTAACGCTCAGAGAACATTCAAAAGTAACGCTCGGAGAACATTCAAAAGTAACGTTCAGAGAACATTCAAAAGTAACGTTCGGAGAACATTCAAAAGTAACGCTCAGAGAACATTCAAAAGTAACGCTCAGAGAACATTCAAAAGTAACGTTCAGAGAACATTCAAGAGTAACGTTCAGAGAACATTCAAAAGTAACGTTCAGAGAACATTCAAAAGTAACGTTCTGAGAACATTCTAAAGTAACGCTCAGAGAACATTCAAAAGTAACGCTCGGAGAGCGTTCTAAAGTAACGTTCGGAGAACATTCAAAAGTAACGTTCTGAGAACATTCTAAAGTAACGCTCAGAGAACATTCAAAAGTAACGCTCGGAGAACATTCAAAAGTAACGTTCAGAGAACATTCAAAAGTAACGTTCTGAGAACATTCTAAAGTAACGCTCAGAGAACATTCAAAAGTAACGTTCAGAGAACATTCAAAAGTAACGCTCAGAGAACATTCAAAAGTAACGTTCGGAGAACATTCAAAAGTAACGCTCGGAGAGCGTTCTAAAGTAACGCTCAAAAGTGATGTTCCCATAATGTTAGGAGAACGATACAATGAAATGTTTCCTTAACGTTCGCATATTAATTAAATTTTTTTTTAAACATTTACAAAACTGGACGGTTTGAATGATCGGAGTACATCAGAAATAATGTTTTTATAATATTAGTGACTTTCTTGGAACATATTTTTGTTTGCTGGGATGACATTTGCTCTCAATGTTTTTATCGATCATCAGAAAATCTGAAATCGATTGATTCCATTGATATTGTTCCTATTGTGTCGTTATCGTTATAATTGTGGTGTAAACAGTGAATAGTTAGAGCGATTATTAAAACTTTATGGTTATAGTTATTGTTGTCTGTGTGTGTGTGTGTTTGTGCGCTGCTGTGATGCTGCTTTTGTAGAGTTTTGTTCTTTTGGAGCTTGAGTGTCACTCATTGTATGTGAAAGAGCTGCATATAAACCTCATAAATTGTGTGAAACGGTAATATCAGGTTCGGAGAGACACACGGGTGAGTAATGTGTGGCTGAACGTTGATTTTGGGCTGAAATGAGTCTGTACGGTTTTGATGATCTTGATGTAATTGCAGGGCTGCTTTGACTCACGCCCGTCACAAGGCTTTGTCTCCGGTCCGCTGACATCACCCGTCTCACGGCGCTCAGGCGCTCTCTGTGAAACTCGTCTGCCGCGTGTTGTGACATGTGTGGAGACACGCTCGCTAACTCCAGCTGTCTGTCATTCTCCTCACTAGGCCTGAGCATAATTTCACCCTTCCATTCGGTTTCAGTTCTGATTTAATTTCATTCTATATCAGGTACAGTAGGAGAGAACCTCTGAACCTCTACTTACTGTAATATTACAGGATACAATTAATAAATACAAACATTTCAATTAGACAGTTTTTGTAATGATAAAGTTATAATAATAACTTTTCAAAGACATAATTATGTTTCTTCCCCAATTCGTTTTTTTGAAATATAAACATTTAAACTTATTTTCATGATGTATTTATTCAAAAATGTATACATTAATATTGAAGAACAGGGTAAGTAAAAATGCAATGAATATGCAATATAATGTATAGATATTAATGAAAATTCTAGCTAAGCATTGAGATGTTTATGGTGATTGAATGGCTTTAAATGTGTCGTCACGTGACACATTATTCTCATTCTTTCGGCGGTTGAAACACTGATTGATGATCACATGACACATGATTGATGTCATCAGTTGTTCTGTATCTTCTGATGTTCATCATGTTTATTTGCTGCTGTAAGAGGAAGAGATGATCGGCTCTACAGCGATCTGACACACACACACACACACACACACACTGACTGAATTTAGTGATCAAAAAAGACTTGTTTCATATCCCGTTTTAAAGCACAAAGATTATCGTGATTATTGGATGGCAGGAGCAGAAGTTTTGTTCATTCGTCAACTGAAAACAGCATCTAAAAGATTGATTCTTGGGATTTAAGAATTGATATCGGTTCATCAAAATGAGAATCGATTAAAATCAAGAAATCTATATTTTCAACCCAGAAGAAGAAACGTGCCAATCCGATCCCAGTGTTTTGCACTGACTCCCGGCGTGTGCTCCGTTATCTTTCTGAAGTATCGGTCACACGCGGTTACATGCCTCAGCCGTGTGTGGTTTGGATCAGGATCTGCTTACAGAAGATCTGTGAAACCGGTTCCCCCCCATTCCCAGTCTTCTGTGGTTTTTCCCTTTCCTCTCTCTTCCTCATACATACTCCCGTGAGAGGGATACAGCGTGTTTATCTGTCTGTATCTCAAGCATGTGCTGCTCAAGGCAGGAGATCATTGGGTTTCATCTTCCGTGTGTGTGTGTGTGTCGTGCACTTGCGGTGTGCTTTTTTTATAGCTCAGCTCGTTGCGCCACAAGCTGCCGACATGTTTGGATGCGGTTCAGAATGTGTCCGTCCTCGTCCTGCAGTGAGATTAAACGACTGTACATGATAAATGACATCAGACTCTGCTTTCACTCTGCTCACATCACCTCACACACCTTAACTACACGCTACATGCGTGTGCCGAAAAAACGATTTATCGACCGGTGCATGTCTACACTATCCCGTCACACTCTTTCATTATATATATCAGTCTGTATCTGTGTTTCTGGTGTGATCTGTTATCAGGTGCAGACACACACACCACTGAGCGCCGGCTATTTTAGTATCCATTAACAGTTCCTGTCTGAGTGTGTGAGTTAATAATTAACCGGTTTGGCAGCGCTCCAGGTGAAGGTAAAGCTGGTCTGGGCTCTGTTGACCCGTCTATGAGCCGTATGCTGGCAGGACGGCGAAGAGATCGGCTTTGTTTTTCGGCTATTCAGCAGTTTGAAAGCGCTGGTGTGCCAAACACGGATTTACACTCAAAGTCAAGCTGATTGCCGAACTAAAGCCTGGAGAAATCCAGCCTCAGGTGAACTTCACTTCAGGACGTCTGGAGCCGCTTTTCCTGGAAATATGACGTTATACTTAATTTTATTTAATCTAGAGAGTCATGTGTGTGATTCAAGCCCACGTCTTGTGTCCAGTGATTAGGGCTGGGTTGAAAATATTGATTTCTCAAATTTAATAATTTCTAATTTTGTTGAACCGATAGTGATTCTTAAATCACAAGAATCAATTTTTAGATGCTGTTTTTAGTTGATGAATGATCAAAACTTCACTAAACATTATTTGTAGCTCATGTCAGCTTTGTGCGTTGATACTTTAGATATGAAACAAAGTCTCAGCTTTCAAATTCTGTGTGTGTGTGTGTGTGTCAGATCGCTGTAGAGCCAATCATCTCTTCCTCTTCACTACTAGTTACAGCAGCAAATAAACATGATTTACTGTAGTGACGCCACATGATTTACTGTAGTCACACCACATGATTTACTGTAGTGACACCACATGATTTACTGTAGTGACACCACATGATTTACTGTAGTGACACCACATGATTTACTGTAGTCACACCACATGATTTACTGTAGTCACACCACATGATTTACTGTAGTCACACCACATGATTTACTGTAGTCACACCACATGATTTACTGTAGTGACACCACATGATTTACTGTAGGGACGCCACATGATTTACTGTAGTCACACCACATGATTTACTGTAGTGACACCACATGATTTACTGTAGTCACACCACATGATTTACTGTAGTCACACCACATGATTTACTGTAGTCACACCACATGATTTACTGTAGTCACCACATGATTTACTGTAGTCACCACATGATTTACTGCAGTGACACCACATGATTTACTGTAGTGACACCACATGATTTACTGTAGTCACCACATGATTTACTGCAGTGACACCACATGATTTGCTGTAGTCACACCACATGATTTACTGCAGTGACACCACATGATTTACTGCAGTGACGCCACATGATTTACTGTAGTGACACCACATGATTTACTGTAGTCACACCACATGATTTACTGTAGTCACACCACATGATTTACTGTAGTCACTCCACATGATTTACTGTAGTCACGCCACATGATTTACTGTAGTGACGCCACATGATTTACTGTAGTGACACCACATGATTTACTGTAGTCACACCACATGATTTACTGTAGTCACCACATGATTTACTGCAGTGACACCACATGATTTACTGCAGTGACGCCACATGATTTACTGTAGTGACACCACATGATTTACTGTAGTCACACCACATGATTTACTGTAGTCACACCACATGATTTACTGTAGTCACTCCACATGATTTACTGTAGTCACCACATGATTTACTGTAGTGACACCACATGATTTACTGTAGTGACACCACATGATTTACTGTAGTCACACCACATGATTTACTGTAGTCACCACATGATTTACTGCAGTGACACCACATGATTTACTGTAGTGACACCACATGATTTACTGTAGTGACACCACATGATTTACTGTAGTCACCACATGATTTACTGCAGTGACACCACATGATTTACTGTAGTCACACCACATGATTTACTGCAGTGACACCACATGATTTACTGCAGTGACGCCACATGATTTACTGTAGTCACGCCACATGATTTACTGTAGTCACACCACATGATTTACTGTAGTCACACCACATGATTTACTGCAGTGACACCACATGATTTACTGTAGTCACACCACATGATTTACTGCAGTGACACCACATGATTTACTGCAGTGACGCCACATGATTTACTGTAGTCACGCCACATGATTTACTGTAGTCACACCACATGATTTACTGTAGTCACACCACATGATTTACTGTAGTCACACCACATGATTTACTGTAGTCACGCCACATGATTTACTGTAGTCACGCCACATGATTTACTGTAGTCACGCCACATGATTTACTGTAGTGACGCCACATGATTTACTGTAGTGACGCCACATGATTTACTGTAGTCACGCCACATGATTTACTGTAGTCACGCCACATGATTTACTGTAGTGACGCCACATGATTTACTGTAGTGACGCCACATGATTTACTGTAGTCACGCCACATGATTTACTGTAGTCACGCCACATGATTTACTGTAGTCACGCCACATGATTTACTGTAGTCACGCCACATGATTTACTGTAGTGACGCCACATGATTTACTGTAGTGACGCCACATGATTTACTGTAGTCACGCCACATGATTTACTGTAGTGACGCCACATGATTTACTGTAGTCACTCCACATGATTTACTGTAGTCACACCACATGATTTACTGTAGTCACGCCACATGATCTACTGTAGTGACGCCACATGATTTACTGTAGTGACACCACATGATTTACTGTAGTGACACCACATGATTTACTGTAGTCACGCCACATGATTTACTGTAGTGACGCCACATGATTTACTGTAGTGACACCACATGATTTACTGTAGGGACACCACATGATTTACTGTAGTCACACCACATGATTTACTGTAGTCACTCCACATGATTTACTGTAGTCACGCCACATGATTTACTGTAGTGACGCCACATGATTTACTGTAGTCACACCACATGATTTACTGTAGTCACACCACATGATTTACTGTAGTGACACCACATGATTGTGGCAGAAATAGTCAAATGTTGTTTTCTTACATTATTCATCTCAGGGTTCAACCTTTCAACTCAAGCACTTTTCAGGAGCTTCACACTTTCTCCAGCACTTCAAAGCTCTAAATATTATCCAATTTTAATGTTATTTTTAATGTGATGATTTGTAAAACAAGCACTTTTATTTTAAAAAGTCATAAAATGCCCACTATAAAGGTAGAAGTCACAAAGTCTCATGAAAAACAAAAACTTTTCTTCAGATTGTGACTGAATTACCCTGCTTTAATAATCACTGGAGCAGTCGGCCAGTGTGAGGCTATAGAGGAACAATGGCACATTCAATAAGAGCAGAATATTTACATTTTCCTAGGTTTTTGCACACTAATGTTTAATTTTATCTGCATATCAACTCAAGCTCATTGCTTCACTGTTAAATTTCCAATAAACTAATGTAATATTATTAGTAACGGCACTTATTAACAAAACAACGCAAAACAATAGTAATTTTATGATTAAATTAACTTTATTATGAATTTTTCTCCAGCGCTACCAAATCAGGTGCCGCTGCTCTCCAATGTTAGTCTGGATATCCAAATGAATCAATATCGATTAATAATTGAATTAAATCCCAAGCTTGTGAATGGAATTGGGAAGTTTTTGTCGATGGCCGGCCCTGTATATTACTGATGATGTGAAGGTTTGTGTGGCGTTCGGCTCTTTTGTTGTCAGCGAGACACACACGACACACAGACGCTTTCAGTGTCTGGAGTCAGAAATAGCAGATGGGGTGTGTGGGAATACAGAAACCCCCGTCACACACACATTTGACTTCATTAGTCATTTGTTATGTTATGTCCGCGTCCACCCCTCCCAGCATGCTCTCTGTGTCTTGCGTCTCTTCAGACTGATCAGTTCCGTGAGCAGCTCCAGTTATGAACGCTGTGTGTGTTGAATCATGGGAATTCTCTTATTTTGGCTCCTGGACTGAGTCTTTGGGAATGTTTGGCATCATCGAGACGTCTTGTAGACTAGAGGTTTTCAAACTGGGGTCCGGGAAAATGTTTAGAGAGAAACAATGTGTATATATATCCCATATTCAATGGCTCGGATCGGATCGGGGGCACAAAAAATCAGGACACCCATAGTTTTTTTTTTATCTGGTTAGTTGTCTCAGGATAAATTACACACATCACCTGTAAATAAAAGACTTGGATATTAAATCAAGTTGAGATCTACAGTTAATGTAGGTTCTTTCATTTCTCTGATATGTGTGTGTGTGTGTGTGTGTGTGTGTGTGTGTGTGTGTGTGTGTGTGTGTGTGTGTGTGTGTGTTTTGGAGGTCACTTTACTCTCACAGTCTTAATTACTGTCTTAGTTTAATTCAGATGTATGTAAATGAGCATTTAGCATATGAGACACTGCAGCTGTGTGGGTGTCTGTGCTGCAGAGGTCAGAGGTCAAAGCCAGGACCAGCCAGTGAAATAAAGGCCTGTGTGTGTGTGAGAGAGAGACCCTAAATCACACAGTATTTCTCACACAGTCGTATCTATCGGCTGCAATAATCCTGACCGGAGCATCATAACACAAACCTTTCATTATTTTGTGTTTATGAAGCTGTTCTCTTCACTGGAACCATTGGCTAATTTCACTGTTTTACTGTTTATGAAGACAAACTACTTTTATTTTCTATTAACTTGTTCACCACAAAATTAATGCAAATACAAAGTAAAAAAAACAAAGACACTACTTATGATCTGCCTGTCTTTTTAAGTTTGTTTGTCTGTCTGACTGTCTGTTTCTGTTTGTCTGACTGTTTGTCTGTCTGTTTCTGTCTGTCTGACTGTCTGTGTTTGTCTGTCTGTTTGTCTGTCTGTTTGTCTGTCTGTCTGCCTGTTCGTCTGTCTGTCTGTCTGTCTGTCTGTGTTTGTCTGACTGTCTGTTTCTGTCTGTCTGTCTGTCTGACTGTGTTTGTCTGACTTTCTGTTTCTGTCTGTCTGACTGTCTGTGTTTGTCTGTCTGTTTGTCTGTCTGTCTGTTTGTCTGTCTGCCTGTTCGTCTGTCTGTCTGTCTGTCTGTCTGTCTGTGTTTGTCTGACTGTCTGTTTCTGTCTGTCTGACTGACTGTCTGTTCGTCTCGTCTGTCTATTTCTGTCTGTTCGTCTGTCTGTCTGTGTTTGTCTGTCTGTTTGTCTGTCTGTTCGTCTGTCTGTCTGTTCGTCTGTTTGTCTGTTTGTCTGACTGTTTCTGTTCATTTGTTTGTTTGTTCATCTGTCTGTCTGTTTGTCTGTCTGACTGACTGTCTGTTCGTCTCGTCTGTCTATTTCTGTCTGTCTGTGTTTGTTCGTTTGTCTGACTGTTTCTGTTCATTTGTTTGTCTGTTCGTCTGTGTTTGTCTGTTCGTCTGTCTGTTTGTCTGTGTGTGTTTGTTTGTCTGTCTGTGTGTTTGTTCGTCTGTCTGTTTGTCTGACTGTTTCTGTTCATTTGTCTGTCTGTCTGTGTGTTAGTCTGTCTGTCCGTCTGTGTGTTTGTCTGTTCGTCTGTCTGTTCGTCTGTGTTTGTTTGTCTGTCTGTCTATTTCTGTTCGTTTGTTTGTTTTTATCTGTTCGTCTTTCTGTCTGTTTGTCTGTCTTTGTGTTTGTCTGTCTGTCTGACTGTTTCTGTTCGTTTGTTTGTCTGTTTTTGTCTTTGTCTGTTCGTCTGACTGTCTGTCTGTCTGTCTGTCTGACTGTTTCTGTTCGTTTGTTTGTCTGTTCGTCTGTGTTTGTCTGTGTGTTTGTTCGTCTGACTGTTTCTGTTCATTTGTTTGTCTGTCTGTGTGTTCGTCTGTCTGTCCCTCTGTGTTTGTCTGTTTGTCTGTCTGTTCGTCTGTGTCACATGAGCTCCTGTAGTTGTTCTCTCGTTCTCTTCCACCTTCCCTCAATAGTGCGCTCAGAGTGAACCGTGACCTTTTCTCTATTTAGTCCTGTGTGTTTGAACGTGTCTGTCTGAGAAACAAGTCTGGGAAGTGTTTGTTCTGCTGTGTGTTGTTTGCTTTGTCTGAGAACACTGACGTTGTCTTGCTGTTGGACGGGTTGGTTGTGGTCATATGGCATTAATAGTTTTGTGTGTGGTGGTTACAGGTATGACAGATTCTATAGAGACACACGGGAACACGTAGCGTTGTGTGTTCTCTGTGTGTGTGTGTGTGTGTGTGTGTAACTTCTCCATTGGTTAGAATAATAATAACAGCTGATAAATATTTAGTTTTCATACGCCTCAGACGCTCAACATCCTGTGTGTGTTTATAGTGTGTGCATTCTCTTAGTATGCAGCTTTTGTTTAATAGACATTCTGTGTGTTTATTGGGGATTGTCTCGGTTGAGTTGCAGATGTAAGAGAATTAATCTTGGCCTTGAAACAGGTCAATTTTTATAATCTCCTACTGTAACATTTGTACTTGCCGTCCCAGGTGTCTGTATCGACCGGCTGGGAAACAAAACTCAGGCTCTTATCTAAAAACATTCCAGACGTCTCGCTCACAAACTCACGCTAACCTTCATGTTCGAGTTAGAAGCATACCGTCTTAATACACTGTAAATAAAGATTATTTATGTTTGTTTTACTTCACATTTTACTTGTAATTAAATAGTTTTAAAGTAAATCCTACAGCAGTTTTACTGAGCGTGCAGAAGATGTGGCTCATGAAGACAGTGTTTGTGTGCTGTTTTAAATCTCCGGTTCAGTCTTTGATAAGTGCTCGACTGTGAAACAGAACGAGTGTGAATCATCCCAGACTGGAGTTTATCCAGCGTCTGAAACGAGAGGCCGTTCGTCTGAGGCTGGAATGTTATTTTGCCCCCGGGGCAGGAAGGTGCACCTGGCATCAGCCAAACACACACACGGCTGGAACGACTCAAACAGCTCAGAACGCTGCCCAATCGAGACAAAGTGTCCTGAAATACATCATCGTCACCAATCTCAGAAACATTTTGCATGTATTTTCATCCAATGATCACCTTTTCATTGGCGTTTTAAATGTTATTTGTATATCATGATTCATGTTTCCATTCGCTGCTTGTTTATGTGTTTACTTTGGCTTTATTGCAGCCCAACCGTCCCCTTATTTTCATTTGTTTGTGTCGGAAAATCATGTTTGGTCAAGACAGCGTTCAATATGGAAGCTTGTTAACACCACAGAATAAAAAATAAAAAAGTAATTCTGACTTTATATCACTCAATTCTGACTTTATTAATTCTGACTTTATAACACACAATTCTGACTTTATATCTCTCAATTCTGACTTTATTAATTCTGACTTTATATCTCACAATTCTGACTTTATTAATTCTGACTTTATATCACACAATTCTGACTTTATTAATTCTGACTTTATATCTCACAATTCTGACTTTATATCACTCAATTCTGACTTTATATCTCACAATTCTGACTTTATATCACTCAATTCTGACTTTATATCTCACAATTCTGACTTTATTAATTCTGACTTTATATCTCTCAATTCTGACTTTATTAATTCTGACTTTATATTAGACAATTCTGACTTTATATCTCACAATTCTGACTTTATTAATTCTGACTTTATGTCACACAATTCTGACTTTATATCTCACAATTCTGACTTTATGTCACACAATTCTGACTTTATATCACACAATTCTGACTTTATTAATTCTGACTTTATATCTCACAATTCTGACTTTATTAATTCTGACTTTATATCACACAATTCTGACTTTATTAATTCTGACTTTATATCTCACAATTCTGACTTTATATCACTCAATTCTGACTTTATATCTCACAATTCTGACTTTATATCACTCAATTCTGACTTTATATCTCACAATTCTGACTTTATTAATTCTGACTTTATATCTCTCAATTCTGACTTTATTAATTCTGACTTTATATTAGACAATTCTGACTTTATATCTCACAATTCTGACTTTATTAATTCTGACTTTATGTCACACAATTCTGACTTTATATCTCACAATTCTGACTTTATATCTCACAATTCTGACTTTATATCTCACAATTCTGACTTTATATCACACAATTCTGACTTTATATCACTCAATTCTGACTTTATATCTCACAATTCTGACTTTATTAATTCTGACTTTATATCTCTCAATTCTGACTTTATGTCACTCAGTTCTGACTTTATTAATTCTGACTTTATATCACTCAATTCTGACTTTATATCACTCAATTCTGACTTTATATCTCACAATTCTGACTTTATTAATTCTGACTTTATATCTCTCAATTCTGACTTTATGTCACTCAGTTCTGACTTTATTAATTCTGACTTTATATCACTCAATTCTGACTTTATATCACTCAATTCTGACTTTATATCTCACAATTCTGACTTTATATCACACAATTCTGACTTTATATCTCTCAATTCTGACTCAATTCTATATCGCTCAATTCCGACTTTATATCGCACAATTCTGACTTTATATCACTCAATTCTGACTTTATATCAAACAATTCTGACTTTATATCACACAATTCCGACTTTATATCACACAATTCCGACTTTATATCACACAATTCTGACTTTATATCACTCAATTCTGACTTTATATCTCACAATTCTGACTTTATATCTCTCAATTCTGACTTTATATCTCTCAATTCTGACTTTATATCTCTCAATTCTGACTTTATATCTCACAATTCTGACTTTATATCTCTCAATTCTGACTTTATATCTCTCAATTCCGACTTTATATCACACAATTCCGACTTTATATCACACAATTCTGACTTTATATCTCTCAATTCTGACTTTATATCACACAATTCTGACTTTATATCACTCAATTCTGACTTTATATCTCTCAATTCTGACTTTATATCTCACAATTCTGACTTTATATCTCTCAATTCTGACTTTATATCACTCAATTCCGACTTTATATCACACAATTCTGACTTTATATCACTTAATTCTGACTTTATATCTCTCAATTCTGACTTTATATCTCTCAATTCCGACTTTATATCACACAATTCCGACTTTATATCACTCAATTCTGACTTTATATCTCTCAATTCTGACTTTATATCACACAATTCTGACTTTATATCACTCAATTCTGACTTTATATCTCTCAATTCTGACTTTATATCTCACAATTCTGACTTTATATCTCTCAATTCTGACTTTATATCACTCAATTCCGACTTTATATCACACAATTCTGACTTTATATCACTCAATTCTGACTTTATATCTCTCAATTCCGACTTTATATCACACAATTCCGACTTTATATCACACAATTCCGACTTTATATCACACAATTCCGACTTTATATCACTCAATTCCGACTTTATATCACTCAATTCCGACTTTATATCACACAATTCCGACTTTATATCACACAATTCCGACTTTATATCTCTCAATTCCGACTTTATATCACACAATTCCGACTTTATATCACACAATTCCGACTTTATATCACACAATTCCGACTTTATATCTCTCAATTCCGACTTTATATCACACAATTCCGACTTTATATCACTCAATTCCGACTTTATATCACACAATTCCGACTTTATATCACTCAATTCCGACTTTATATCACTCAATTCTGACTTTATATCTCTCAATTCCGACTTTATATCTCTCAATTCCGACTTTATATCACACAATTCCGACTTTATATCACACAATTCCGACTTTATATCTCTCAATTCCGACTTTATATCACACAATTCCGACTTTATATCACTCAATTCCGACTTTATATCACACAATTCCGACTTTATATCACTCAATTCCGACTTTATATCACTCAATTCTGACTTTATATCTCTCAATTCCGACTTTATATCTCTCAATTCCGACTTTATATCACACAATTCCGACTTTATATCACACAATTCCGACTTTATATCACACAATTCCGACTTTATATCACTCAATTCCGACTTTATATCACTCAATTCCGACTTTATATCACACAATTCCGACTTTATATCACACAATTCCGACTTTATATCACACAATTCTGACTTTATATCACTCAATTCCGACTTTATATCACTCAATTCCGACTTTATATCACTCAATTCCGACTTTATATCACTCAATTCCGACTTTATATCACACAATTCTGACTTTATATCTCTCAATTCCGACTTTATATCACACAATTCCGACTTTATATCTCTCAATTCTGACTTTATATCACTCAATTCCGACTTTATATCACACAATTCCGACTTTATATCTCTCAATTCTGACTTTATATCACTCAATTCCGACTTTATATCACACAATTCTGACTTTATATCTCTCAATTCCGACTTTATATCACACAATTCCGACTTTATATCTCTCAATTCTGACTTTATATCACACAATTCCGACTTTATATCACTCAATTCCGACTTTATATCACTCAATTCCGACTTTATATCACACAATTCCGACTTTATATCACACAATTCCGACTTTATATCACTCAATTCCGACTTTATATCACTCAATTCCGACTTTATATCACTCAATTCCGACTTTATATCACTCAATTCCGACTTTATATCACACAATTCTGACTTTATATCTCTCAATTCCGACTTTATATCACACAATTCCGACTTTATATCTCTCAATTCCGACTTTATATCACTCAATTCCGACTTTATATCACTCAATTCCGACTTTATATCACTCAATTCCGACTTTATATCACACAATTCTGACTTTATATCACACAATTCTGACTTTATATCACTCAATTCTGACTTTATATCACTCAATTCCGACTTTATATCACTCAATTCTGACTTTATATCACTCAATTCTGACTTTATATCACACAATTCTGACTTTATATCACTCAATTCCGACTTTATATCACTCAATTCTGACTTTATATCACTCAATTCCGACTTTATATCACACAATTCTGACTTTATATCTCACAATTCTGACTTTATATCACTCAATTCTGACTTTATATCTCACAATTCTGACTTTATATCTCTCAATTCTGACTTTATATCTCACAATTCCGACTTTATATCTCTCAATTCCGACTTTATATCTCTCAATTCCGACTTTATATCTCACAATTCCGACTTTATATCTCACAATTCTGACTTTATATCTCACAATTCTGACTTTATATCACTCAATTCTGGCTTTATATCTCACAATTCCGGCTTTATATCACTCAATTCCGACTTTATATCTCACAATTCCGACTTTATATCACTCAATTCCGACTTTATATCACACAATTCCGACTTTATATCTCACAATTCTGACTTTATATCACACAATTCTGACTTTATATCACTCAATTCTGACTTTATATCACTCAATTCCGACTTTATATCACTCAATTCCGACTTTATATCACTCAATTCCGACTTTATATCTCACAATTCCGACTTTATATCTCACAATTCCGACTTTATATCACTCAATTCTGACTTTATATCACTCAATTCTGACTTTATATCACTCAATTCCGACTTTATATCACACAATTCTGACTTTATATCTGTCAATTCCGACTTTATATCTCTCAATTCCGACTTTATATCTCACAATTCCGACTTTATATCACACAATTCCGACTTTATATCACACAATTCCGACTTTATATCACTCAATTCCGACTTTATATCACTCAATTCCGACTTTATATCTCTCAATTCTGACTTTATATCACTCAATTCTGACTTTATATCTCACAATTCTGACTTTATATCTCTCAATTCTGACTTTATATCTCTCAATTCCGACTTTATATCACACAATTCCGACTTTATATCACACAATTCTGACTTTATATCACACAATTCTGACTTTATATCTCTCAATTCTGACTTTATATCACACAATTCTGACTTTATATCACTCAATTCTGACTTTATATCTCTCAATTCTGACTTTATATCACACAATTCTGACTTTATATCACTCAATTCTGACTTTATATCTCTCAATTCTGACTTTATATCTCACAATTCTGACTTTATATCTCTCAATTCTGTCTTTATATCACTCAATTCCGACTTTATATCACACAATTCTGACTTTATATCACTCAATTCTGACTTTATATCTCTCAATTCCGACTTTATATCTCTCAATTCCGACTTTATATCACACAATTCCGACTTTATATCACACAATTCCGACTTTATATCACTCAATTCCGACTTTATATCACTCAATTCCGACTTTATATCACTCAATTCTGACTTTATATCTCTCAATTCCGACTTTATATCACTAAATTCCGACTTTATATCACTCAATTCCGACTTTATATCACTCAATTCCGACTTTATATCACTCAATTCCGACTTTATATCACTCAATTCCGACTTTATATCACTCAATTCCGACTTTATATCACTCAATTCCGACTTTATATCACTCAATTCCGACTTTATATCACTCAATTCCGACTTTATATCACTCAATTCCGACTTTATATCACTCAATTCCGACTTTATATCACACAATTCTGACTTTATATCACTCAATTCTGACTTTATATCACACAATTCTGACTTTATATCACACAATTCTGACTTTATATCACTCAATTCTGACTTTATATCTCTCAATTCCGACTTTATATCACTCAATTCCGACTTTATATCACTCAATTCCGACTTTATATCACACAATTCTGACTTTATATCACACAATTCTGACTTTATATCACTCAATTCTGACTTTATATCTCTCAATTCTGACTTTATATCACTCAATTCTGACTTTATATCTCTCAATTCTGACTTTATATCACTCAATTCTGACTTTATATCACTCAATTCTGACTTTATATCACACAATTCTGACTTTATATCACACAATTCTGACTTTATATCACTCAATTCTGACTTTATATCTCTCAATTCTGACTTTATATCACTCAATTCTGACTTTATATCTCTCAATTCTGACTTTATATCACACAATTCTGACTTTATATCACTCAATTCTGACTTTATTAATTCTGATTTTATATCACACAATTCTGACTTTATATCTCACAATTCTGACTTTATATCACTCAATTCTGACTTTATATCACACAATTCTGACTTTATATCACACAATTCTGACTTTATATCTCTCAATTCTGACTTTATATCACTCAATTCTGACTTTATATCACTCAATTCTGACTTTATATCACACAATTCTGACTTTATATCACACAATTCTGACTTTATATCACTCAATTCTGACTTTATATCACTCAATTCTGACTTTATATCACTCAATTCTGACTTTATTAATTCTGATTTTATATCACACAATTCTGACTTTATATCTCACAATTCTGACTTTATATCACTCAATTCTGACTTTATATCACACAATTCTGACTTTATATCACACAATTCTGACTTTATATCTCTCAATTCTGACTTTATATCACTCAATTCTGACTTTATATCACTCAATTCTGACTTTATTAATTCTGATTTTATATCACACAATTCTGACTTTATATCTCACAATTCTGACTTTATATCACTCAATTCTGACTTTATATCACTCAATTCTGACTTTATATCACTCAATTCTGACTTTATATCACACAATTCCGACTTTATATCTCACAATTCTGACTTTATTAATTCTGACTTTATATCACACAATTCTGACTTTATTAATTCTGACTTTATATCACACAATTCTGACTTTATTAATTCTGACTTTATATCACACAATTCTGACTTTATTAATTCTGACTTTATATCACACAATTCTGACTTTATTAATTCTGACTTTATATCACACAATTCTGACTTTATTAATTCTGACTTTATATCACACAATTCTGACTTTATTAATTCTGACTTTATATCACACAATTCTGACTTTATTAATTCTGACTTTATATCACACAATTCTGACTTTATTAATTCTGACTTTATATCTCACAATTCTGACTTTATTAATTCTGACTTTATATCACTCAATTCCGACTTTATATCACACAATTCTGACTTTATATCACTCAATTCTGACTTTATATCTCTCAATTCTGACTTTATATCACTCAATTCCGACTTTATATCACACAATTCTGACTTTATATCACTCAATTCTGACTTTATATCTCTCAATTCTGACTTTATATCTCTCAATTCTGACTTTATATCACACAATTCTGACTTTATATCACTCAATTCCGACTTTATATCACACAATTCTGACTTTATATCACTCAATTCTGACTTTATATCACTCAATTCTGACTTTATATCACACAATTCTGACTTTATATCACTCAATTCTGACTTTATATCACTCAATTCTGACTTTATATCTCTCAATTCTGACTTTATTAATTCTGACTTTATATCACTCAATTCTGACTTTATATCTCTCAATTCTGACTTTATATCACTCAATTCCGACTTTATATCACACAATTCTGACTTTATATCACTCAATTCTGACTTTATATCTCTCAATTCTGACTTTATATCACTCAATTCTGACTTTATATCTCTCAATTCTGACTTTATATCACACAATTCTGACTTTATATCACACAATTCCGACTTTATATCACACAATTCCGACTTTATATCACACAATTCTGACTTTATATCACTCAATTCTGACTTTATATCACACAATTCTGACTTTATATCACTCAATTCTGACTTTATATCACTCAATTCTGACTTTATATCTCTCAATTCTGACTTTATTAATTCTGACTTTATATCACTCAATTATTTTAATTATTTAAAAAAAATCGGTTTGAATGAATGATTCAATGACTCACTCATTAAGACTTCTCTTACTGGATGAATCGGCATTTTTGAACGAATCTCTTGAATGAATGATTCAATGACAAATACACTTTTTAATAGTCACTTGTCGCCACCTGCTGGTGAAACAATGTAATTTATCTGTATTTGAAGCGTCAAGTTACTTTCCAAAGGTGATTCCGTCTATTTTGATCACTACCATAGACATCAGTGTTTAAATCTGAACTATAAACTTTTATCCCAGCACTTCTGTGATAATCTGAATGTTTGTGTAACAGAAATAATGATACTATGCGGTTGAAAAGACGGTTTGTGTTTAATTTAAGAATGTGATCACGTGTTTGATTCGAGCTCTTTTAGCGAATCATCGTGCAGCTCTGCTACTGAACCTCAGTTTTATTCTTCAGAAAGTTCAACCGTCAGTCTCATTAAAGCATAGTTTGCATTGTTTACCGCATTTCCCGCCCTAGGCGTGTTTGAACGGCGTTACACAAACAAACACAGCGTGTTGAGACGGATTCTTCAAGGCCCACCTGCGCTGCCTGACCGCCGCTAGACCAAACAGACGCGTCTGCAAAGCACACTAATCCAAACATGCACATCCGAACCTTCAGCTGAACGCCGTCCTAGCCAATCCAGAGCGGTGTGTACATATGATGTGTGCGCCAATACAGCCCAATATCTGATGACTGGCAAAGCCTGATGTTATAATCTCTAGAGGAAGTGTGTTAATAAACAGTAGAGAGCCAATCAGCATCCAGGACTGGTGTTTTATAATGTTTCCCACAGTCGGGTTCACAGTGACCGTCAGCGCTCGTAAGTCAGTTGTCTCTCTCTTTGTGTGTGTGTCTCTGTCTCTCTGCTTTGACATTCCCATAGAAACTTGCAAGCAAATTGTGACACCCTTTGACCTTTCACAAACACACACACACACACACCACACCCACTCACCCGTCTGTGGCACTGACTGTGTGTGTGTGTGACATCATTTCAGATTTTTTTCTGCTTCATATTTTTTAGGGAAACTGTGATATTCAAACGTTTGGGGTCACACTTTTCATTCATCTATGAGAATGATTTCTGAAGGATCATGTGACACTAATGATTAATAAATTACACTTTACTATATATTCACATAGAGAACAGCTGCTTTACGCTGGAGTCATATTTCACTGTTTTACTGTATTTATGATCAGATTAATGAGCAGGAGAGACTCTTTCAGAAACATTATGAAATCTTAATAATTCCATATATGCTAGAGAAGGTGGTATTTTATATATAAATCAATGTTTCCAGTTGAAGACTGGAAACATTTGTACCCAGACTGCAGCTAAACAAACACACACACACACACACACACGCCCCTCTGTGTCTGTTCAGTGTTGTCTGGCGCGACTGTGACGGGAATGACCCGCGAGAGACAGGGGAGGGGCGGAGCTTTGACCCCTCATGACCCCTCCGTCTGATCTCTGAATGTGTATGTGTGTGTGTTGCCATCATCAGCTGCTCACTTCAGCTCTTTGAATAGATGTCATAGTGTCAGTGTTACAGCCTCATAAACGTATACGACTGATGCTTTTGTTGTTGTTTTTATTGATTCTATTGCAAGAGCTGACGGCAGATCAGTGATGATGCGCTGGAGGAAGTGATGTCACTCAGAGATTCTGAGGAAATGTGAATTAGAGGGTTGTGTGTGTGTGTGTGTGTGTGTTTGACTGAAGTTTGTACAGCAGTGACGGAAACTCTTTGGAGACGTTTGGAAATGATTCATAAATGAACGTCGTTGTTTCTCTGAGGAAACGGTGCCAGAGCTGTTATGAGTTAAAGCACATTCACACTACAACAATAGTCATAACCATAAACTTTTAGTGTTTAAATATTGTTATAGTTCTTGTTGTTGGTGTGAACGGCTTTAACTGCTGATCGTTTAACTTCACACTGAAATGAGTGTTTAGTGACTGATGCAAAACACTTCATATGAGAAATGCAACAAAGTGTTGCCAGTCATTTTGAATGCAACAGTTTTGGCACAAAACATGTTTAGAAAGTTTGTGTGTGTGTGTTATAAGAGTGTGTGTGTTGTTTGTGTGTGTGATAAAGAGAATGAGTGAGTGTGCGTGTGAGAGAGAGAGAGAGAGAGAGAGAGTGATAGAGTGTGTGAGTGTGTAAGATAGAGTGTGTGTGAGATAAAGAGAGTGAGTGAGTGTGTGTGTGAGAGAGAGAGAGAGAGAGAGTGATAGAGAGAGAGAGAGAGAGAGAGTGTGTGATAAAGAGAGTGAGTGAGTGTGTGTGATAGAGAGAGAGAGAGAGAGTGTGTGAGTGTGTAAGATAGAGAGAGAGAGAGAGAGTGATAGAGAGAGAGAGTGTGTGTGTGTGTGTGATAGAGGGAGAGAGTGAGTGAGTGTGTAAGATAGAGAGAGAGTGTGATAGAGAGAGAGAGAGAGTGTGTGTGAGTGTGTAAGATAGAGTGTGTGTGTGATAAAGTGAGTGAGTGTGTGTGTGTGATAGAGAGAAAGTATGTGTGTGAGAGAGAGAGAGAGAGAGAGAGAGAGTGTGATAGAGAGAGTGTGTTGTGTGTGTGTGTGTGTTTGTGATAGAGAGAGAGTGTGTGTGTGTGATAGAGGGAGAGAGTGAGTGAGTGTGTGTGTGTGTGATAGAGAGAGAGAGAGAGTGTGATAGAGAGAGAGATAGAGTGTGTGTGTGATTGAGTGAGTGAGTGTGTGTGTGTGATAGAGAGAAAGTGTGTGTGTGATAGAGAGAGAGAGAGAGAGAGAGAGAGAGTGTGTGATAGAGAGAGAGTGTGTTGTGTGTGTGTGTGTGTTTGTGATAGAGAGAGAGTGTGTGTGTGTGTGTGTGATGGAGAGAGAGAGTGTGTGTGTGTAAGATAGAGTGTGTGTGAGTGTGTAAGATAGAGTGAGTGTGTGTGGGTGTGATAGAGAGAGAGAGAGAGAGAGAGAGAGTGAGTGTGTAAGATAGAGTGTGTGTGTGTGTGAGAGAGAGAGAGAGAGAGAGAGAGAGTGTGTGTGTGTGTGTGTGTGTGTGAGATCGTGGCGTACTTCACGTCCTCGGACCATCAGCTGTCTCGCACTCTTTTTGTTCTCGTATGCAAAACCAACTCGCTCAGACAATTCAGTCTAGACCCACAGACCTCGTCTCTGTGTGTGTGTGTGTGTGAGCTCTTGCCCGTCCCCCTCTCACCCATCTGCCCCTGTGGATGTGTGTGGGAACGCAGGAGCTGGAGTGTTTAGTGTTGGTTTGACTCCAGCGGATGTGAATGTGGCATCATGCAGCTTCATGCAGCGGACGCGTCGCAGCCGTGTGTCCAGAGCCACTGTAGCGGTGAGTGAGTCTGACCTGTGTGTGTGTGTGTGTGTGTCCAGAGCCACTGCAGCGGTGAGTGAGTCTGACCCGTGTGTGTGTGTGTGTGTGTGTCCAGAGCCACTGCAGCGGTGAGTGAGTCTGACCCGTATGTGTGTGTGTCCAGAGCCACTGCAGCGGTGAGTGAGTCTGACCCGTGTGTGTGTGTGTGTGTGTCCAGAGCCACTGCAGCGGTGAGTGAGTCTGACCCGTGTGTGTGTGTGTGTCCAGAGCCACTGCAGCGGTGAGTGAGTCTGACCCGTGTTTGTGTGTGTGTGTGTGTGTCCAGAGCCACTGCAGCGGTGAGTGAGTCTGACCCGTGTGTGTTTGTGTCCAGAGCCACTGCAGCGGTGAGTGAGTCTGACCCGTGTGTGTGTGTGTGTGTCCAGAGCCACTGCAGCGGTGAGTGAGTCTGACCCGTGTGTGTGTCCAGAGCCACTGCAGCGGTGAGTCTGACCTGTGTGTGTGTGTGTGTGTGTGTGTGTGTGTCCAGAGCCACTGCAGCGGTGAGTCTGACCTGTGTGTGTGTGTGTGTGTGTGTCCAGAGCCACTGCAGCGGTGAGTCTGACCTGTGTGTGTGTGTGTTTACGCTGTTGTTTTTATCTCTTAATGATCTTGATAGTTTGTGGTGAGTCTTCTTGTTGCAGTTGAGATCCGTTCACATCGTTTATCAGTAACTGATCCTGACTAGACTTGAAAATAAGTTTGGAGTCAGTAACTTTTGTTCTTTTTTTGCAAGAAATTCCCACTTCTGTTCATCAAGGACACATTAAATTGATCAAAAGTGACAGTAAAGACATTTATAATGTTACAAAAGCTTCTATTCCTAATAAATGCTGTTCTTTTGAACTTTCTATTCATCAAAGAATCCTGAGAAATAAAATGCATCAGTTTCCACAGAAATATGAACTGTTTCCAACACTGATAATAATCATAAATGTTTGTTGATCATCAAATCCTCATATTGAATGATTTGTGAAGGATCATGTGACACTGAAGACTGGAGTAATGATGATAAATTCAGCTTTGATCACAGGAATAAATGACACTTTACTATATATTCACATGGAGAACAGCTGCTTTACACTGGAGTCATATTTCACTGCTTTACTGTATTTATGATCAGATTAATGAGCAGAAGAGACTCTTTCAGAAACATTAAAATCCCGCCAACAAATTTTTTGAATGATCGTGTATAAATGTGTATTTTGCGTCTTGTCCATAATGTTCATGGAGTCTCTGAAGCTCCTCTGAATCTGAAACACATGAAGACTGGGGTTCGGGGACGTGTTGAGAAAAACTGTACAAATAAGTGTGTGTGTGTGTGTGTGTGTGTGTGTGTGAGAGAGTGTGTGTATGTGTGTGTGCGCGTGCGCGTGTGAGTGTGTGCGTGTGTGCGTGAGTGTGTGTGTGTGTGTGAGTGATTTGCGGTTATAAAATTGCTTACTACATTAGCAAACACAAACTAAAAATGAAAATTATTATTAATCTTAATGTTAATTTCTATATTTAGTAATAAATTGTTAAAATCAAAAGCATCTGTGAACATTAATAACATGTTAACTAATGCATAACTATACAAAGATTAATATAAATAAAAAGTAGATTAAAATACAAATGTGATATAAAAATAAAACTTTTGAATGAATAAATTAATAAAATAAATTATAAAAAAATTGATTACAAAAAATGATTAAAAAAAACTAATAAATAATACACTCACCTAAAGGATTATTAGGAACACCATACTAATACTGTGTTTGACCCCCTTTCGCCTTCAGAACTGCCTTAATTCTACGTGGCATTGATTCAACAAGGTGCTGAAAGCATTCTTTAGAAATGTTGGCCCATATTGATAGGATAGCATCTTGCAGTTGATGGAGA
>CM077205.1:477351-519851 GCA_039654625.1 Rhinogobio ventralis | reverse complement strand
GACAGGTGTGTCTGTAGATATGAAATCATGATGTCATATCCCGTTTGTGTCTCCAGCAGGTGTACACTCCTCGACCGCCGGACCGGGTCCCGTCGTACCTCCAGCGCGAGCGTCTGGACCGCTTCCAGCCCACGTACCCGTACCTTCCGCACGCCATCATCGACCTCCCGCCGACCATCTCTCTGTCGGACGGAGAAGAGCCTCCGCCGTACCAGGGCCCGTGCACCCTTCAGCTCCGGGACCCCGAGCAACAGCTGGAGCTCAACCGGGAGTCGGTCCGAGCGCCGCCCAACCGCACAGTCTTCGACAGCCCTCTGAGCGGCGCTCCGCCCGCCTACAGCGAGGTCATAGGGCACTACTACCACCCGTCGTCATTACCACGCCACGCACAGACTCCGTGCGCGCCGCCAGCGCTGCTAGTGCAGGGCGTCCTCCAGCTCAGCCGCACGGACAGCAGAAACGCCCGCAACAAAGACAAACAGAAAGCACAGCCGGTCTGACCAGCGTCAGCATGAGCCGCCACGCTTCCCGTTTGTCTGGGTAAACGGAGGAAAATCCTGGCAGTCGCACAACAGACTCGCAAGAGCTGCCGCTCCCGGATTTGCTCTGGTCTTGCCTTTTCACTCAGACCCTCGGCTGCTGTCGAGACCAACTTTCTATACATATTTACATGTTATTTGTCCTCAATGCTCTTAGTTTCTCTCTCTGAACTGACAAACTCAGACAACAAACAGCAAAAGCTTTCCTTTCAGCCATCGCAGGACTCGAGTGACGGAGAACGATCCGTCTGTTACCTCAGCGTTTGGGTCTCGTGTTCCGGCACAAACCAAACGTTCTCAAACCAAGACACGTTTACTGGAGAAGAGAAGTGCTTAAAACAAGAGCAAATATCAGCCAATGGAGTCAGAAACATTAACAAGATTATTTCTGATTATTGCTCTTGTTTTATTTTGTTTGTTTGTGCTGGAAAACAAGATAAAACACTGAGGAAGAGCTTCATGTTTCTTCTAAACGCCAACATCTGATCCTGCATTAGATGCACAATATCCACACATTCATTCTGATGTTTGTGTGTGTGTGTTTGCCGTCAGAGAGAGCGGTTGCCAACAATACGCATTAATCTATGTATGTGTGTGTATATAGGCTACTATATAAATGTATACATGTGTATGGAAAGCTTAAAAAAGCAAACTTAAAAAGCACGATTTTAGAGTTATTTATATAAATGTCTAAAATTGCACTATTTTTAATATTACGACTGCGATCAGTCCACAGACAGTGTGTGTCCTGGAGTTTGTGTGAACGAGTTGACCAGACCAGAAGCCTTTGCTTCACAGATCTCGAGTTCTAGAGTAGATCTAGAGTAGATCCCTTCGACGTCTCAGATGTGTTTGCCTTAATTTTATTCTGTATTCTAGAAATCTGAGTTCACAATCATTGATGTTTAGAAGCGAAGGATTTCTTCTGTTCAGCTCGCAAGCGGCGTCTCTTCTAGCACTTTAGCGACGGCGGGAGGAAAGCAATCGACGACAACTGTAGCCGCGAACCAGCACGAACGCAAAGGAATATGCAAACGCTCCGTCACGGGACGGGCTCGCAGAGCTGGAATCAAGTCATGGACGATTCACCTGTTGATTCACTCGACAGCGGCCGCTCGACTCACTGAGTCACCGAATCATTGACTCACGGAGTCACCGAATCACTGACTCACTGAGTCACCGAATCACTGACTCACGGAGTCACTGAATCACTGACTCACTGAGTCACCGAATCACTGAGTCACTGACTCACGGAGTCACTGAGTCACAGAATCACTGACTCACGGAGTCACTGAATCACTGAATCAGAACTCACTGCCAAATAGTGACGAACGAACCGCTGAGCTGCGGCTCATGAACTCCCATGATTCAGTCTGCGCTTGTCCGTCCAGCCGGGGGATATCGGGTCGGATTTTGCTGTGCTCGGTTTAATTCCAGAGAAACGCTGCTCACAGGAAGTCGACAGCTGGAGAGAGAAACTACAGAAGGCTCATTCTTTTGATCATGTTTTAGTTGTAAATGTTCAGAATGATGCATATTATATATCATTGCGCTTTCTTTAATCTAGCTCTTTAGATTTGGTGCATTTCTATAACATATTCCATACATATTTCTTCATATGCATTTGGCATTTCTGGATGATATAATATAGGATGCATTTGTTATTTCTAATAATATGCATCATATTATCTTGTGCTCCTGAAAACCAGCTGTTTAAATTCATAGTTGGTGCATTTGTATATATATTCCATATATATAATATATGATGCATTTGTCATATTCCATAGATGTTGTAGTTGATAGCCGTTCTCTCTCCAGCCGCGGCGTCACGTCTTCCCTTTACAGAGACGCCCGTTTCGTGCCCTCTGAGATGCCAGTGTGTCACACGGCCCGGTCAGCCAATCAGGCGGCCGTTGACAGGAAGTGACATTGTATGCATGATGATGATGATAGTGGAGAGAGTTGCAATATACCGACTATTGGCCTTTTGATAATGTAGTTTAGCGCAGGTTAAACATGTAGTAGTTGTTTTCATGTTGTTGTTGCTTCTCGTTTAAAGGTCATTTTGTTCAGAAAACGGCGGATGTTGGAGATGTTACTCGGCCCTTCAGTCTCGTCCAGACCCAGACGTGCCTTCAGTCGTTCTGTTGCCTGATGCATGTGATGCACGTGTGATTTGGTGAACTCTTCTGGGTTCTGGACGGGTCAGACGGACTGGACTCTGCGGTTGCAGGATGAATCCAGCTGTTCTTTAGCGTTTCGCCTCGGATATCCACACGTGTTATTGTCAGTAATGACCGCTTACATGTAACTCTTTTGTTTTTATTTATATCAGATGCTGAAAGTGTTACCGGATGTTTCTCTTTGGGACAGTGTCTGTCACACACACACCATGTTATACAATCGGATGCATTTCAATTAGCTGCCAATAAACATTTTATAAAATAATTCATGCGTCGAGTTGTTTTTTATTCCTCCTTTGCGTTTACATGCATCACAGTGATTATTATATGAATATGAAGCACATCTCCAGCCGTCATTTTGTGTAAATGCTCACACACTGCAGTCGGTATTTAACTTTAGCCCTGACACGTCAAATAATAGAAATATATTTTAAAATAGAGCCGTTTATTGAACCCTTAGACAAAATATTAAGCAGGGTTTCTGCAGGTCTTATTCAATATCATGGCATTAAATTTGGGAGAATTTGCATGAATCCATTCATAAAAATGTAATTTACTGTATAATGCAGAATTTGTCACATCTTGTATGAATAAATCAACAGTCGGTCAGTCTCTTAAAGGGCCAGTTCCCCCATTAATGAGAATCCTGTGGTCATTTCCTCGCCCTAATGTCGCTCAAACCCATCAGACTTTCCTTCCTCATATAAAGCCATCGAGTCTCTGCAGAACATCTGGAATATTACTAACAATATCAAAGTTATTCTTACAGATTTCAGATCATAAAGACACGAGCTGAAGTGTGTACAATTAAACTAAAGGCCAGACACCGAAGCACTGGAGAGAGTGTGTGAGCGGTTCATCAGATCATATCAGATATGATACAGTAGGGTTGCTCTGATGCTGCTGTTCTTCAGGATGTTACGGTCAGCAGGTGGCGCTGCAGCTCCTGCTTCTGTCCAGCAGATGTCAGGCTCGTGCCATCAATGATGTTCCTCATCACTCCATCTCTGCTCTTCAGGACATGTGATTATGGGTTACACATTTTATAATTGAAAGAATCTATAATGAAAATAGTAGGCATGACCTGTGCCATCAGTTATTACTTTACAGACAATAATCCTCATCTAGTGCACTTCATAATCTATAAGAACATTAATGGATTTACTGATGAACATCTGAACCTAAATCGCTCTTAATTGGTTCCTTTACCTTTAAAATACTTTTAATGTCATAATTGTGTTTACATACAATTTTGCCAAAGCATTATAAACACAACAATGGCAAGAAAAGAAATATACAACAAATAACAATGAAAAATATTATTAAAATAAAGTGCTAAGTAATAGAATTTAATAATAACAAATAATATCTAAATAAAATGAATTATCAGTGTTAATTGATATAATAAAATGTAAATATAAATTAATATATAATACATAAATAATCCTTTGTTGAAATGATCTGCTGTTGTAGTTCACCGTGTCTTTATTCCACTATTACAGTCGATCAATTCATTAATAAACTAATTATTACAGGCTGTTCTGACTGCTTATGAATTATTCAGCTTTGATGAAAGAACCAAGAATTAATTTAACGCTTGATAATTTAATACAGAATTAACCAGAAAGGTGAAGGTTACTTTACAGTGTCCTTGTACTTACTATAGTAATAACAGTAAATTATGCATAATTACAACAGCTAACCCTATAGTAAGAACATGTAGTCACTAAATATTACTCGGTACTTAAATATATAATTACACTGTAACAAATACATCTTAAAATAAAGTGTAACC
Source organism: Rhinogobio ventralis (assembly GCA_039654625.1). Taxonomy (NCBI): domain Eukaryota; kingdom Metazoa; phylum Chordata; class Actinopteri; order Cypriniformes; family Gobionidae; genus Rhinogobio; species Rhinogobio ventralis. The sequence continues at coordinate 515,334 of CM077205.1, read as the reverse complement.
ACCGGAAAATATTTAGTCTGTTTAATAAGAGTATGACTGAAATGTTTTAACTATGGGTGTTTAGTGGGAAAATATAATAATAATAATAATAATAGTACATTATGATTGCCATACTCTGACAATGTATTTTCTGAATAAAGAAAGAGCTCAGTGGTAAAGCTCTGCCCCGATCCAGGCGTTTCCAGTTCAAACTGGCGTGTGAAGAGGAGAGTTTGAGCAACAGCTTCAGCTCACAAACCTGCATCTGCTGACCGGCACTGACCGCCGCACTCTACATCAGTGTGTGTGTGTGTGAGTGAGTGTGTTTATGTGAGAGAGAGTGTGCGTGTGTGTGTGTGTGAGTGTGAGTGAGTGAGTGAGTTTGTTTATGTGAGAGAGAGTGTGCGTGTGTGTGTGTGTGTGAGTGTGAGTGTGAGTGAGTGAGTTTGTTTATGTGAGAGAGAGTGTGCGTGTGTGTGTGTGTGTGTGTGTGAGTGAGTGAGTGTGTTTGTGTGAGAGAGAGTGTGCGTGTGTGTGTGTGTGTGTGTGTGTGAGTGTGAGTGAGTGAGTGAGTTTGTTTATGTGAGAGAGTGTGCGTGTGCGTGTGTGTGTGTGTGTGTGTGTGTGTGAGTGAGTGAGTGAGTGAGTGTGTTTGTGTGAGAGAGAGTGTGCGTGCGTGTGTGTGTATGTATGTGTGTGTGTGTGTGTGTGTGAGAGAGAGAGAGTGTGTGAGTGTGTGTGTGTGAACACATGTGTAGATGTGACAGTCTGTGATGAACGGCGGCTTCGATGAGAAAAGATTGCAAAGAAAGTTCCAAGAACCAGAAGAACAGAGACATTTACAGCTCAGAGATACAGATCATAGTGAACTGTGTAACCCAGAGATCTGACCTCTGACCTGTGATGCTGCCTGGATCATAATCACAGCATGTATTCACACACACATACTCTCACTCACACACACACACACACACACTCACACACACTCTCTCTCACACACACACACTCTCACTCTTACACACACACACACACATTTACACAGACACATTCACACACACACTCTCACTCACACACACACTCTCACTCACACACTTACACACTCACACACACATTCACACATACACTCACAGACTCACACACACACTCTCACATGCACACACACACACATTCACACATTCTCACACACACACACTCACACAGACACACTCTCTCTCACTCACACACACACACACTCTCACTCATACACTTACACACACACACATTCACACAGACACATTCACACAAACACACACACATACACTCACAGACTCACACACACAGTCACACACACACACACAGACACACACACATACTCACACACATTCACACAGACACACTCTCACTCACACACACACTCTCACTCACACACTTACACACACACTCTCTCACATGCACACACACACACACACTCACACACACACACACATTCACACAGACACACTCTCACTCACACACACACACTCACTTACACACACACATACACTCACAGACTCACACACACACAGTCACACACACACATTCACACAGACACACACACACACTCTCTCTCACATGCTCACACACACATTCACACACACACATTCACACAGACACACACACACACACACATACACTCACAGACACACACACATTCACACAGACTCACACACAAACTCTCTCTCACATGCACACACACACTCACACATACACTCACAGACTCACACACACACACTCTCTCACATGCACACACACACACACACACTCACACACACACACATTCTGTCAAGGTTCTCTATAAACAAAGCTATAAACAAACGTTCTTCCAGTAAAGTTAATAGAGCGTTCATTCAAAGTTATCTGGTCTTTAATAATGTTCTCAATGTTAGCACAAAAGTTATTTATACATCATTTTTAACTGAAACATTGATGTTCATCTAACCTTTTTAAATGTTACTACTTTTTTCAGAGCATTCCAAAGTAACGTTCCATTAATGTTCACATAACCAAGAAAAAAATTAACATTTAAAAAAACTGGCCATTTTGAACGTTCGGAAATAACATTTTCATAATCTAATATGAACATCAGTGAAACACAGAACACTGGTCAGCTGGGATCCTCGGATCATCTGACTCAATCCGGAGGGAGTGATTCCTCATTCACTGGTTTGAACTTCAGCGGCTCATAAACCTTGACACTCGTGTGTTGAAATCTCTGTTCAACAGTTATTGGTGTGATAAGACTTACTGTGGAATCTGAATGATGCAGTAAAGCGGGACAGTGTGTTCACTCAGAGGTGCTGTCACTGCCTGTCACTAGCGCTGGTGTTGAGTTCATGTCTGAACAGAACCGGCTCAGATAAGAGCAGAAAAACATGTTATTCCTGAAGGGCTTCCGTCAGCAGAGACAGAATGTGGAAGTGTGTTTGACCTGCAGAAACAAGAGCCGCACGCGCTTCACACACCACAATAAACATCTCATTATCATAATCATTTCATTCCAGAGGAAAAACATTAAAGTCACTAAACCTGCAGAAAGAGAGTTTTGTGGTTGCTGGTTGGTTATGTGAACGTTGAGGGAACATTCCATTTATATCATTCTTCAAACATTAAAATGTTACATTCAAAAGTTTTAAACGTTACTTTTGAATGTTCTCTGAACGTTACTCTTGAATGTTCTCTGAGCGTTACTTTTGAATGTTCTCTGAACGTTACTCTTGAATGTTCTCTGAGCGTTACTTTTGAATGTTCTCTGAACGTTACTTTTGAATGTTCTCTGAACGTTACTTTTGAATGTTCTCTGAGCGTTACTTTTGAATGTTCTCTGAACGTTACTTTTGAATGTTCTCTGAACGTTACTTTTGAATGTTCTCTGAGCGTTACTTTTGAATGTTCTCTGAACGTTACTTTTGAATGTTCTCTGAACGTTACTCTTGAATGTTCTCTGAGCGTTACTTTTGAATGTTCTCTGAACGTTACTTTTGAATGTTCTCTGAACATTACTTTTGAATGTTCTCTGAGCGTTACTTTTGAATGTTCTCTGAACGTTACTTTTGAATGTTCCCTGAACGTTACTTTAGAATGTTCTCTGAACGTTACTCTTGAATGTTCTCTGAGCGTTACTTTTGAATGTTCTCTGAACGTTACTTTTGAATGTTCTCTGAACGTTACTTTTGAATGTTCTCTGAACGTTACTTTTGAATGTTCTCTGAACGTTACTTTAGAATGTTCTCTGAACGTTACTCTTGAATGTTCTCTGAACGTTACTTTTGAATGTTCTCTGAACGTTACTTTTGAATGTTCTCTGAGCGTTACTTTTGAATGTTCTCTGAACGTTACTTTTGAATGTTCTCTGAACGTTACTTTTGAATGTTCTCTGAACGTTACTTTTGAATGTTCTCTGAACGTTACTTTTGAATGTTCTCTGAGCGTTACTTTTGAATGTTCTCTGAACGTTACTTTTGAATGTTCTCTGAGCGTTACTTTTGAATGTTCTCTGAACGTTACTTTTGAATGTTCTCTGAACGTTACTTTTGAATGTTCTCTGAGCTTTACTTTTGAATGTTCTCTGAACGTTACTTTTGAATGTTCTCCGAGCGTTACTTTAGAATGTTCTCCGAACGTTACTTGTGAATGTTCTCCGAACGTTACTTTTGAATGTTCTCTGAGCGTTACTTTTGAATGTTCTCTGAACGTTACTTTTGAATGTTCTCTAAACGTTACTTTTGAATGTTCTCTGAGCGTTACTTTTGAATGTTCTCAGAACGTTACTTTTGAATGTTCTCCGAACGTTACTTTTGAATGTTCTCTGAGCGTTACTTTTGAATGTTCTCAGAACGTTACTTTTGAATGTTCTCTGAACGTTACTTTTGAATGTTCTCTGAACGTTACTTTTGAATGTTCTCTGAACGTTACTTTTGAATGTTCTCTGAACGTTACTTTAGAATGTTCTCTGAGCGTTACTTTTGAATGTTCTCTGAACGTTACTTTAGAATGTTCTCTGAACGTTACTTTTGAATGTTCTCTGAACGTTACTTTAGAATGTTCTCTGAGCGTTACTTTTGAATGTTCTCTGAGCGTTACTCTTGAATGTTCTCTGAGCGTTACTTTAGAATGTTCTCTGAGCGTTACTTTAGAATGTTCTCTGAACGTTGCTTTTGAATGTTCTCTGAACGTTGCTTTTGAATGTTCTCTGAACGTTGCTTTTGAATGTTCTATGAACGTTACTTTTGAATGTTCTCTGAGCGTTACTTTTGAATGTTCTCTGAGCGTTACTTTAGAATGTTCTCTGAACGTTGCTTTTGAATGTTCTCTGAACGTTGCTTTTGAATGTTCTCTGAACGTTGCTTTTGAATGTTCTCTGAGCGTTGCTTTTAAATGTTCTCTGAACGTTACTTTTGAATGTTCTCTGAGCGTTACTTTTGAATGTTCTCTGAGCGTTACTTTAGAATGTTCTCTGAACGTTACTTTTGAATGTTCTCTGAGCGTTACCTTAGAATGTTCTCTGAACGTTACTTTTGAATGTTCTCTGAACGTTACTTTTGAATGTTCTCCGAACGTTACTTTAGAATGTTCTCCGAACGTTACTTTAGAATGTTCTCCGAGCGTTACTTTAGAATGTTCTCCGAGCGTTACTTTTGAATGTTCTCCGAGCGTTACTTTTGAATGTTCTCCGAGCGTTACTTTTGAATGTTCTCCGAACGTTACTTTTGAATGTTCTCCGAACGTTACTTTTGAATGTTCTCTGAACGTTACTTTTGAATGTTCTCTGAGCGTTACTTTTGAATGTTCTCTGAGCGTTACTTTTGAATGTTCTCTGAGCGTTACTTTTGAATGTTCTCTGAGCGTTACTTTTGAATGTTCTCTGAGCGTTACTTTTGAATGTTCTCTGAGCGTTACTTTAGAATGTTCTCTGAACGTTACTTTTGAATGTTCTCTGAGCGTTACCTTAGAATGTTCTCTGAACGTTACTTTTGAATGTTCTCTGAACGTTACTTTTGAATGTTCTCTGAACGTTACTTTTGAATGTTCTCTGAACGTTACTTTAGAATGTTCTCTGAACGTTACTTTAGAATGTTCTCTGAGCGTTACTTTTGAATGTTCTCTGAACGTTACTTTAGAATGTTCTCTGAACGTTACTTTTGAATGTTCTCTGAGCTTTACTTTTGAATGTTCTCTTAACGTTACTTTTGAATGTTCTCCGAACGTTACTTTTGAATGTTCTCTGAGCGTTACTTTTGAATGTTCTCTGAACGTTACTTTTGAATGTTCTCTGAGCGTTACTTTTGAATGTTCTCTGAGCGTTACTTTTGAATGTTCTCTGAGCGTTACTTTTGAATGTTCTCTGAACGTTACTTTTGAATGTTCTCTGAGCGTTACTTTTGAATGTTCTCTGAACGTTACTTTTGAATGTTCTCTGAGCGTTACCTTAGAATGTTCTCTGAACGTTACTTTTGAATGTTCTCTGAACGTTACTTTTGAATGTTCTCTGAACGTTACCTTTGAATGTTCTCTGAACGTTACCTTAGAATGTTCTCTGAACGTTACTTTTGAATGTTCTCTGAACGTTACTTTTGAATGTTCTCTGAGCGTTACTTTTGAATGTTCTCTGAGCGTTACTTTTGAATGTTCTCTGAGCGTTACTTTAGAATGTTCTCTGAACGTTACTTTTGAATGTTCTCTGAGCGTTACCTTAGAATGTTCTCTGAACGTTACTTTTGAATGTTCTCTGAACGTTACTTTTGAATGTTCTCTGAACGTTACTTTTGAATGTTCTCTGAACGTTACTTTAGAATGTTCTCTGAACGTTACTTTAGAATGTTCTCTGAGCGTTACTTTTGAATGTTCTCTGAACGTTACTTTAGAATGTTCTCTGAACGTTACTTTTGAATGTTCTCTGAACGTTACTTTTGAATGTTCTCTGAACGTTACTTTTGAATGTTCTCTGAACGTTACTTTTGAATGTTCTCTGAACGTTACTTTAGAATGTTCTCTGAGCGTTACTTTTGAATGTTCTCTGAACGTTACTTTAGAATGTTCTCTGAACATTACTTTTGAATGTTCTCTGAACGTTACTTTAGAATGTTCTCTGAGCGTTACTTTTGAATGTTCTCTGAGCGTTACTCTTGAATGTTCTCTGAGCGTTACTTTAGAATGTTCTCTGAGCGTTACTTTAGAATGTTCTCTGAACGTTGCTTTTGAATGTTCTCTGAACGTTGCTTTTGAATGTTCTCTGAACGTTGCTTTTGAATGTTCTATGAACGTTACTTTTGAATGTTCTCTGAGCGTTACTTTTGAATGTTCTCTGAGCGTTACTTTAGAATGTTCTCTGAACGTTGCTTTTGAATGTTCTCTGAACGTTGCTTTTGAATGTTCTCTGAACGTTGCTTTTGAATGTTCTCTGAGCGTTGCTTTTGAATGTTCTCTGAACGTTACTTTTGAATGTTCTCTGAGCGTTACTTTTGAATGTTCTCTGAGCGTTACTTTAGAATGTTCTCTGAACGTTACTTTTGAATGTTCTCTGAGCGTTACCTTAGAATGTTCTCTGAACGTTACTTTTGAATGTTCTCTGAACGTTACTTTTGAATGTTCTCCGAACGTTACTTTAGAATGTTCTCCGAACGTTACTTTAGAATGTTCTCCGAGCGTTACTTTAGAATGTTCTCCGAGCGTTACTTTTGAATGTTCTCCGAGCGTTACTTTTGAATGTTCTCCGAGCGTTACTTTTGAATGTTCTCCGAACGTTACTTTTGAATGTTCTCCGAACGTTACTTTTGAATGTTCTCTGAACGTTACTTTTGAATGTTCTCTGAACGTTACTTTTGAATGTTCTCTGAGCGTTACTTTTGAATGTTCTCTGAGCGTTACTTTTGAATGTTCTCTGAGCGTTACTTTTGAATGTTCTCTGAGCGTTACTTTTGAATGTTCTCTGAGCGTTACTTTTGAATGTTCTCTGAGCGTTACTTTAGAATGTTCTCTGAACGTTACTTTTGAATGTTCTCTGAGCGTTACCTTAGAATGTTCTCTGAACGTTACTTTTGAATGTTCTCTGAACGTTACTTTTGAATGTTCTCTGAACGTTACTTTTGAATGTTCTCTGAACGTTACTTTAGAATGTTCTCTGAACGTTACTTTAGAATGTTCTCTGAGCGTTACTTTTGAATGTTCTCTGAACGTTACTTTAGAATGTTCTCTGAACGTTACTTTTGAATGTTCTCTGAGCTTTACTTTTGAATGTTCTCTTAACGTTACTTTTGAATGTTCTCCGAACGTTACTTTTGAATGTTCTCTGAGCGTTACTTTTGAATGTTCTCTGAACGTTACTTTTGAATGTTCTCTGAGCGTTACTTTTGAATGTTCTCTGAGCGTTACTTTTGAATGTTCTCTGAGCGTTACTTTTGAATGTTCTCTGAACGTTACTTTTGAATGTTCTCTGAGCGTTACTTTTGAATGTTCTCTGAACGTTACTTTTGAATGTTCTCTGAGCGTTACCTTAGAATGTTCTCTGAACGTTACTTTTGAATGTTCTCTGAACGTTACTTTTGAATGTTCTCTGAACGTTACCTTTGAATGTTCTCTGAACGTTACCTTAGAATGTTCTCTGAACGTTACTTTTGAATGTTCTCTGAACGTTACTTTTGAATGTTCTCTGAGCGTTACTTTTGAATGTTCTCTGAGCGTTACTTTTGAATGTTCTCTGAGCGTTACTTTAGAATGTTCTCTGAACGTTACTTTTGAATGTTCTCTGAGCGTTACCTTAGAATGTTCTCTGAACGTTACTTTTGAATGTTCTCTGAACGTTACTTTTGAATGTTCTCTGAACGTTACTTTTGAATGTTCTCTGAACGTTACTTTAGAATGTTCTCTGAACGTTACTTTAGAATGTTCTCTGAGCGTTACTTTTGAATGTTCTCTGAACGTTACTTTAGAATGTTCTCTGAACGTTACTTTTGAATGTTCTCTGAACGTTACTTTTGAATGTTCTCTGAACGTTACTTTTGAATGTTCTCTGAGCTTTACTTTTGAATGTTCTCTGAACGTTACTTTTGAATGTTCTCTGAACGTTACTTTTGAATGTTCTCTGAGCGTTACTTTTGAATGTTCTCTGAGCGTTACTTTTGAATGTTCTCTGAACGTTGCTTTTGAATGTTCTCTGAACGTTGCTTTTGAATGTTCTCTGAACGTTGCTTTTGAATGTTCTCCGAACGTTACCTTAGAATGTTCTCCGAACGTTACTTTAGAATGTTCTCCGAACGTTACTTTTGAATGTTCTCCGAACGTTACTTTTGAATGTTCTCTGAGCGTTACTTTTGAATGTTCTCTGAACGTTACTTTTGAATGTTCTCTGAACGTTACTTTAGAATGTTCTCTGAGCGTTACTTTTGAATGTTCTCTGAACGTTACTTTTGAATGTTCTCTGAACGTTACTTTTGAATGTTCTCTGAACGTTACTTTTGAATGTTCTCTGAACGTTACTTTTGAATGTTCTCTGAGCGTTACTTTTGAATGTTCTCTGAACGTTACTTTAGAATGTTCTCCGAACGTTACTTTTGAATGTTCTCTGAGCGTTACTTTTGAATGTTCTCTGAACGTTACTTTTGAATGTTCTCTGAACGTTACTTTTGAATGTTCTCTGAGCGTTACTTTTGAATGTTCTCTGAACGTTACTTTAGAATGTTCTCTGAGCGTTACTTTTGAATGTTCTCTGAACGTTACTTTTGAATGTTCTCTGAACGTTACTTTAGAATGTTCTCTGAACGTTACTCTTGAATGTTCTCTGAGCGTTACTTTTGAATGTTCTCTGAACGTTACTTTTGAATGTTTTCTGAGCGTTACTTTTGAATGTTCTCTGAGCGTTACTTTAGAATGTTCTCTGAGCGTTACTTTTGAATGTTCTCTGAGCGTTACTTTAGAATGTTCTCTGAGCGTTACTTTAGAATGTTCTCGGAGCGTTACTTTTGAATGTTCTCTGAACGTTACTTTTGAATGTTCTCTGAACGTTACTTTTGAATGTTCTCTGAACGTTACTTTAGAATGTTCTCTGAACGTTACTTTAGAATGTTCTCTGAACGTTACTTTTAAATGTTCTCTGAGCGTTACCTTAGAATGTTCTCTGAACGTTACTTTAGAATGTTCTCTGAAACAAGTAGTAACATTTCTCAAACGTTTGTCGAACGTCCAACAAAAGTTATTCAGGAAAAAACACTCTATGAACAATATATAAATAATGTTTTTGTGCTAAGGCTTTGAGAACATTATTAAAGACCAGATAACATTCTAATAATGTTACTGGAAGAACGTTTGTTCACAACTTTCGTTCTGAGAATGTTCCCTGTTAGCTGTTAAATGTTGGTTGATTAGTTTTGATAATGTCCTCTATAATATCAGGTCATTATTGTGTTATCAGTTGTCCAAAACAGTTACAATCAGCAAATTCTGTGGAATCCCTGGATCAGATTCACTGCTGCACTTCCCCTCATTTCTTCACTATATCGACGCCGTCCAACATGTTTCTCGTTCCCTAGAAAGACACTTATTGGCAGCAGAACGAGTCGAGCGTCAGCGGCTCATGATCTGACGCTATATGAGGGTGAGAACATGCCCCATTTACCCAGCATGCCCTGCTCTGGGCAGATAACGCTCCAGCTGAAGTCCATATCTAGCATTATCACTCGCACAAGCAAATACGCTTGAGCTTGTGAACGTTACGCAAGTTTATGAACGTCAGCATGAATGAACTTCATCACTGCCATTGATGTAAGTGTGTAATGTAAGCGTTCACGTGAAGGTCATGACCCCGGCCTCAGCCAATGACCTCCAGCAGAGACACTAAAGGACTTAAACTTATTCACTTTCAGTGCAGAACATTATATTTAAACATTCAAGATGATGAATGTTCTGCTGAAAATATATATGTGCAACACACTGCAAAACATCACGTTCTTCCTCAGTGTTTCTGACTCGTTTTCCAGCACAAATATCTGAACATTCATAAATCAAGACACATTTACTGGAGAAGAGAAACGACTGAAGATATTAAGTCTTGATTTTAAATGAAGTGAGTTTGTGTTTCAAACTAGAACAAATATCTGCCAATGGAGAGAAATAACTATGTTTTCCCTTTGAATTAAGAGTATTTCTCTGACCACACTGACAGATAATTTCAGAAAACAAGACAGAAGAACTGAGTGAGAACATCATGTTTTGCAGTGCATGTAATGCATTATAATCCTTTACTACTCGAGAGCCATTTTTAATTAGTCCTCTCTACAATTATCACTTTAAACCTACTAGTTTATTAATCCAGACAGTTGCTCATTTAACAGTTGGTTTTATATTTTACACTGATGTCATGACGATATCTAATATTCTAATATTAATTTCTTAGTGTTTCATATGTAATATTTTATGATGGTGTGTCCATCTTTGAAAGTGATCAGTTTTATCAGATGTGGGTGTGAGACTCTCTGATTGGTTGATTCTCTGGCCTTCATCCGCTCTTCTTCTGGTGGTTTTACATCCTAATAGCGTCATACTGCCCCCTGCTGTACGGGAGCTTCATCAGTCTACAGCGCTCTGTTAATTACTCCTATGTCCTCAATGCCCGTTAATGTTAATTTATTTCTGATTCCCTCCAGTATCACAGATCTTCTCTCCGTTCAGGCTCATGATGATCATCTAATGAGTGAACATCCACTCACACTAAAGGCCCATTCACAGCAAGAGCGATAACTATAACAATAACTATAACGATAACTATAGCGATAAATGTAACGATAACTATAGCGATAACTATAACAATAACTATAACAATAACTATAACGATAACTATAGCGATAAATATAACGATAACTATAGCGATAACTATAACAATAACTATTACCATAACGATAACTATAACTATAATGATAACTATAGCGATAACTATAACAATAACTAGCGATAAATATAACGATAACTATAGCGATAAATATAACAATAACTATAACAATAACTATAGCAATAACTATAGCGATAAATATAACGATAACTATAGCGATAAATATAACAATAACTATAGCGATAACTATAACAATAACTATAGCGATAATGATAACTATAACTATAACTTTAACGATAACTATAGCGATAACTATAACGATAACTATAGCGATAACTATAATGATAACTATAACAATAACTATAACTATAACTATAGCGATAACTATAACAATAACTATAACAATAACTATAGCGATGACTATAACAATAACTATAACGATAACTATAGCGATAACTATAACAATAACTATTACGATAACTATAACTATAACTTTAACGATAACTATAGCGATAACTATAAAGATAACTATAGCGATAACTATAATGATAACTATAGCAATAACTATAACGATAACGATAATGATAACGATAACGATAACTATAGCGATAACTATAACAAAAACTATAACGATAACTATAACAATAACTATAACGATAACTATAGCAATAATTATAACAATAACTATAACTATAACTATAACGATAACTATAGCGATAACTATAACAATAACTATTCCTATAACTTTAACGATAACTATAGCGATAACTATAACGATAACTATAACTATAACAATAACTATAGCGATGACTATAACAATAACTTTAACGATAACTATAGCGATAACTATAACAATAACTATAACAATAACTATTACGATAACTATAACTATAACTTTAACGATAACTATAGCGATAACTATAACGATAACTATAGCGATAACTATAACGATAACTATAGCAATAATTATAACAATAACTATAACTATAGCGATGACTATAACGATAACTATAGCGATAACTATAACAATAACTATTACGATAACTATAACTATAACTTTAACGATAACTATAGCGATAACTATAAAGATAACTATAGCGATAACTATAATGATAACTATAGCAATAACTATAACGATAACGATAATGATAACGATAACGATAACTATAGCGATAACTATAACAATAACTATAACGATAACTATAACAATAACTATAACGATAACTATAGCAATAATTATAACAATAACTATAACTATAACGATAACTATAGCGATAACTATAACAATAACTATTCCTATAACTTTAACGATAACTATAGCGATAACTATAACGATAACTATAACTATAACAATAACTATAGCGATGACTATAACAATAACTTTAACGATAACTATAGCGATAACTATAACAATAACTATAACAATAACTATTACGATAACTATAACTATAACTTTAACGATAACTATAGCGATAACTATAACGATAACTATAGCGATAACTATAACGATAACTATAGCAATAATTATAACAATAACTATAACTATAGCGATAACTATAACAATAACTATAACGATAACTATAACAATAACTATAACGATAACTATAGCAATAATTATAACAATAACTATAACTATAACGTTAACTATAGCGATAACTATAACAATAACTATAACGATAACTACTGTATAGCGATAACTATAACGATAACTATAGCGATAACTATAACAATAACTATTACGATAACTATAACTAACTTTAGCGACAACTATAGCGATAGCTATAACGATAGCTATAGCGATAACAACTATAGCGATAACTGTAACTATAGCGATAACTGTAACTATAGCGATAACTATATCGATAACTATATCGATAACTAGAACGATAACTAGAAAGATAATAATGACTATAACAGCTATGACGATAGATAAGTGAAGTTTGATGACAAAACAGAGTTCAGTGAAACGGCGCCTTAACCGAAGAAGATGAATGCCTAATTCTGTAGCCCCGCCCACTGACTTGCCCACTGACTCGTGCATGTCATGACACGTTATAGATAAATACCATAGGCCTACGTAGAGCTAAACCAGATCAAACTTCCAAGCAATAAAGCTTATGGCATGTTTCAAGCTTCCTTCGGATTCCAAAATGCATGGTTGAACTTTATTTTTAATGACGATCCAGCTCACGTGTGGAAGACATTGCATTTGCATTGTTTGTTTGTAAACAAGAGACTGGATTTGCAGACAGGATGAGATTAAAAAACTATGCTGTGCTTTCTGGATCCAACAGGACTTATGCGAGTTAAAATGTTTTTTATATGTGATAGTATTGCATTGTTACGTTTGATATCTACTGATTATGTACGTGTCTAACTGAACATAACTTCCACGCTGTCACAGGCTGGAGTATCCTTTGTATTTGAGGTGTTGTTGGTTCATTGTGCTGCGATTTGTGATCAGACATGTATGGGCCAGGGCTCGCACTATCTTAAATAGTGAAATACATGCATGCGCGTGAGTGTGTGTGTGTTATGCACAGTTCACGGTTATATCCACCGATTGGGCTGGCCAAGTAATAAAAAATAACATTCCAATGAATTGCGGGTGGATGAGAGATAAATCATTGTGTTTGTTTGATAAAGACATTTTGCGAGCCCCGTGGGCGAATCATTCCGGTTGCCGTTTCTCCACATTGGAAGTTTTCACATGTAAGGGAGCCGAAGCTCATTATAATATGCAAAACTGTTATCCAATCATAGCAGTGGGCTATATTAGACAGCAACTTTTCATATGTTACAATAACAGCCTTCTTCCACCTCAGAAACATATACACCAATCAAGCATAACATTATGACCAGGCAATCGGATGCATTTCAATTAGCTGCCAATTAAACAAAGAAGACATTTTATAAAATAATTCATGCGTCAAGTTGTTTTTTATTCCTCCTTTGCGTTTACATGCATCACAGTAATTGTTGTATGAATATGAAGCACATCAACAGCCATAATGAATTACATTGTCATTTTGTGTAAATCGTTCAAATTGCTCACACACTGCAGTCGGTATATTACTTCAACCCTGACATGTCTAATAATAATGATATATTTAAAATGGAGCCGTTTATTAAACCCTTACTTGCATGTTTTTTTTTTTTTGCATCATATTTGATCCATCTATAGCTCATATAGTCTGATATAGTGAGAATATGGAGGAAAAAAAGGTAAAATTGAGCAAAAATATGGTGTTTGCTGCAGATGCTGATATTTATATGAGATACTGACATAAAATGCATATAAATATCAATATCTGCCAATAATATGTCTTAGTAAGATTATATGTAATGCTTAGTTTTATGATCAAAGCTCAATCAGGCATAACATTATGACCCAAAATTGTGTTGGTCCCCCTTTTGCGGTCAAAACAGCCCTGACCCGTCTCTGATGGACTCCTCTAGACCCCTGAAGGTGTGCTGTGGAATCTGGCACCAAGATGTTAGCAGCAGATCCTTTAAGTCCTGTAAGTTGCGAGGTGGGGCCTCCATGGATCAGACTTGTTTGTTCAGCACATCCCACAGATGCTCGATTGGATTGAGATCTGGGGAATTTGGAGGCCAAGTCAACACCTCAAACTCATTGTTGTGCTCCTCAAACCATTCCTGAACCATTTGTGCTTTGTGGAAGGAGTATTATCCTGCTGGAAGAGCCACAGCCACCAGGGAATACCGTTTCCATGAAAGGCTGTACATGGTCTGCAACAATGCTTAGGTAGGTGGTACGTGTCAAAGTAACATCCACATGGATGGCAGGACCCAAGGTTTCCCAGCAGAACATTGCCCAAAGCATCACACTGCCTCCGCCGGCTTGCCTTCTTCCCATAGTGCATCCTGGTGCCATGTGTTCCCCAGGTAAGCACTGTTGGTGCTTTCGGCGGTGGACAGGGGTCAGCATGGGCACCCTGACTGGTCAGCGGCTATGCAGCCCCATACACAACAAACTGAGATGCACTGTGTATTCTGACACCTTTCTATCAGAACCAGCATTAACTTCTGGAGCAATTTGAGCTCCAGTAGCTCGTCTGTTTGATCGGACCACACGGGCCAGCCTTCGCTCCCCACGTGCATCAATGAGCCTTGGCCGCCCATGACCCTGTCTCCGGTTCTCCACTGTTCCTTCCTTGGAGCACTTTTGATAGATCCTGACCACTGCAGACCGGGAACACCCCACAAGAGCTGCAGTTTTGGAGATGCTCTGACCCAGTCGTCTAGCCATCACAATTTGGCCCTTGTCAAACTCGCTCAAATCCTTACGCTTGCCCATTTTTCCTGCTTCTAACACATCAACTTTGAGGAAAAAATGTTCACTTGCTGCCTAATATATCCCACCCACTAACAGGAGCCGTGATGGAGAGATCATCAGTGTTATTCACTTCACCTTTATGTATGTATGTATGTTTATATATGTAGCACAACATTTTCATTTTCACATATAGTGAAGTGACAATAAATTAAGGAGAGAAAAAACACCAACACTAGATGTACATTTAAATAACTTTATTATTAATATCTAGATATAATAAGTAGATCTAGATATCAAAAGTCATAGAAATACAAAAATAATTTAAGACATTTAGAAAAATGAAATGGTTGCAAACAGTTTAAAGTTTTCCGCTATAAAGCCTCCAGCTGAATATATAAATGTGAACGTGTAGTTGCATCAATAATTTATAAGGTTAAGTAACAAACAGTCTTTTAATTTTCTTTCTTCATAGATGTCATCAGATCTTCTGTCAGCTGAAAATTTAAGGGCTCACATCAATGGAATTTGTTTTTTCACAATTCTGAGTTTATAATTCTGAGGGGAAAAAAGCCAGAATTACTAGATAAAAAGTAGCAATTACCTTTTCTAATTCCGTGGCGCGAAACAATCGATCAGCCACTAATCAGAGGACTAAAAATACTAAATAGCTCTACAAAGTTCTAAAATAAGAGTTTGATGTCTGATGAACAGATTTAAAACTCTAAACATGCAAAACTCTGAAGTGTCTGATTGCTCTGGCGTGTTTCTCACAGCCGTCTCACTCTCTGCGCCAGCAGCTCCAGCTGTCTGTCCATCTCTCCGGGCAGGTCGGCATTGACCTCGTGCTGGAAGTACGCTCGGATCTCCTCCACCTCCTGAGACCAGAAGTCCGCTGAGATGTGGAAGAGCTGCTGCAGATCCACGTCCACCGGCAGGCCGCTGAGGTTCAGGGCGCTGGGCACGTACCCGACGGCGCTGGGCATCGCTCCGGCCTCGCCGCTGACCCTGCGGAACATCCACTCCAGCACACGGATGTTCTCGCCGTACCCGGGCCACAGGAAGCGTCCGGACGAGTCCTTGCGGAACCAGTTGACGTGGAAGATCTTGGGCAGCTTGGCGGCGGGACGCTGCTCCATGCTCAGCCAGTGAGACAGATACTGACCGAAGTTATAGCCGAAGAACGGACGCATGGCGAACGGGTCGTGCATGATGACTTTACCTGAACAGAGAAACACCGACACTTTAGGGTCATTTCACAATCATTACGGCTGCACCAGATTGGAAAAAACTGACATCGCCATATTTTGTTTTTCTGCAATATATATAAAAAAATACAGGAAGTTTCAACAGCTGATTTTGTTGCCCATCTGCATAAATAAAAATACCCTGAAAAGTTCCTTTTTTTGATGGCAAAAGCCTTTCGGGGCTGAACGATTTAGGAAAAGCTTCACAGTGATAAAATTATATGTTGAAGTTCTAAATAAAACAAAGATTATTAATGAAAATACTTGTATTTCTATTTTTAGTATTTATAATAATAGCATTATAATAGTAAAATAGACTTTGTATGTCAGAATTTCATGTTTAATTCAATGTGTTACTCTCTTTGTAATTATCTGTGAAATGTACTGAAATAGTTTTAAACAATACAATATGACTAAAATATTAATAATTTTTATGATTTTATCGTGATTATTATTAAATAAAAATAACAAAATAGGAAAATATAAAAAGAAAAATAGGAAAATATTGTAATAATTAAAATAAATAAAATTGAGTAATAAAAATAAAAATATTTTTATTTTACTGTAAAACTACAATACCAATTTTTTCAGAACGGCTCCATTCTGCTGATATTTGCCTCTAATATTTGAATTCATTTTAATGCATTTAGTTGCCTTTTGTAACATTTATGCATTTTACAGACACTATTATCCACATTGCATTCAAGCCATACATGTTTCACATTTTTGTAAAAAGAAGAAAGAAACTATTATTTTGCTTTGCAAATGACCCTATCCACCTTATTTTGTAATGTAATTGCAGGAACAGGCATTTTAACATTTTAAACCGGTAGCACGTGATTAAACTTGACAGTCGCACTAAGCCGTATCAGTTTTATATTCGGTGCAGCTCTAATGCATCAGCACTCAGTCTCACCTTTGTGTTCGGCGGCCGCCGTGGCTTCAGATCTCATCGCGGCTCCCACAAACACTCCGTGTGACCAGTCGAAGGCCTCGTAGACCAGCGGGACGCCCTGCGGTCGCCGACCGCCAAAGATCACAGCCTCGATGGGAACGCCTTCGGGAGACTCCCACTGCGGGTCGATGATGGGACACTGAGCGGCCGGCGTGCAGAAGCGTGAGTTGGGATGAGCGCACGGTTCACCTGGAAGAGACGCAGAGACACGTGAGTGGCAGAACGAGGTCAGGGCAAGACCGAAGCGGTGCTGAGATGGCACCTACCGTCCTCCGGCGTCCACGGCCGGTTCTTCCAGGACGTCAGCGTCGCTCCCTCCGGCAGTTCCTCGTCCA
The DNA here is from genome assembly GCA_039654625.1 of Rhinogobio ventralis. Taxonomy (NCBI): domain Eukaryota; kingdom Metazoa; phylum Chordata; class Actinopteri; order Cypriniformes; family Gobionidae; genus Rhinogobio; species Rhinogobio ventralis. The sequence continues at coordinate 497,687 of CM077205.1, read as the reverse complement.
TGCCCTCCCAGTAAACCCCGCCGTCACTGGTCTCGGCCACGTTGGTGAAGATGGTGTTCTGGCGGATGGTGTCCATGGCGTTCGGGTTGGTTTTGTTCGAGGTTCCTGGAGCCACACCGAAGAAACCGTTCTCTGGGTTGATGGCTCTGAGATTCCCTTCAACACAACAACACAGCACATCAACTGAATGATCAATTAACGGCATATTTCTTCTCAATAATTCATATATCATGATGTGTTTTAGCTGGAATGCCTATAGATCAGGGATGATGTATTAGTGTAGGCCAAAAGCCAGAAACCCAAGTGTGTTTTTTTAACTTATTTTCTGCAATAAAAAAATGCTGTTGTGTTTTTGTCGAGGGAACTTCTGTGTGGCCTACACCAGCACGGCATCGCTGAAGATCCAGGAACACAAACTTTCTGTACCTTCTCCGTCAAACTTCATCCAAGCGATGTCGTCTCCCACACACTCCACCTTCCAGCCCGGCAGCGACGGGTTCAGCATGGCCAGGTTGGTCTTTCCACAGGCGCTCGGGAACGCCGCCGCAAAGTATTTCTTCTGTCCCGCCGGGTTAGTGATGCCCAGGATCTACAGGAAACACATCACATTCATGTTACTTTGATAGTTTTCTGCGAATATGAGTGTTTGTCAATCTTCTCATGTTTTCAGAGTTATCTGCAGATATGTGCCTCTTAACTCCTTTTTGCATTCAATTTGAATTCATTTAGTTGCTGTTTTAACATTTGCATTTATGCATTTGACTGTGAGTGACTGTAGTTAACGGTCCATCTGGATGTGATGTGAGCTCATGTCTGTGTGTCAGAATGACTGCATGTTTCTCACTGACCAGCATGTGTTCGGCTAACCAGCCCTCCTCTTTAGCGATGCGGGACGCGATTCGAAGGGCGAAGCACTTTTTTCCCAGCAGTGAGTTTCCACCGTAGCCGCTGCCGAATGACACAATCCTCCTCTGGTCAGGGATGTGAGCGATCAGGGTGAGGTCCGGGTTACACGGCCAGTTATTGACCAGCGGTTCTGAGAGAGAGAGAGAGAGAGATGAACATCAGTGTCTCTAAACCAGCGTCGAGTCGATTGACGAATCACACGAGCACTGACTCTTGAGGGGAAGCGGGCAGCCGACTGAGTGCAGGCATCTCACGAACTCTCCGTTCCCCAGCGTGTTCAGCACGGCTTTGCCCACGCGGGTCATGATCCTCATGCTGGCCACCACATACGGAGAGTCGGTCAGTTCCACACCGATCTTAGAGAGCGGAGATCCGACCGGACCCATGCTGAACGGGATCACATACATGACCCGACCTGTGGCAGACACAGCGACACGTGAAGACACATTCTCTGAACGTTACTTTTGAATGTTCTCTGAAATCAGTAGCAACATAAAAAAAATGTCCAACTATAACATTTCAACATTCAATGAACGATGTATAAATAATGTTTTAATGCTAACGTTTTGAGAACATTATAAATTCCATTAACGTCACTGGAGGAGCGTCTGTCACCGTTCATGCACCCGGGGAAGCGCAGGTTCATGGCTTTGTCCCATTCCTCCGGTGACATCCAGCGGCCGAGCTGACTGACGCCTCCTCCTCGCGGTGAAGGAACCGTGTCTCGCTGCTCTGGAGTCACGATGACCGTCTTACTCTCGACTCGAGCCACGTCCCGCGGGTCTGTGCGCGCCAGCCAACTGCAGAACATCAGACCAGTTCACAAACACTGGAAACTGCAGTCATTACACCTGATCCATAACTGTATCAGAATATGATGAACGCCTAGTTTAAATCAGATGTTTTTTCATGTGATGTATAGCAGTAAACGTGTAAACGTGTCTATCCTGACTTAACCTAGCTGTGTCTTTATACTGTTATTATTATGTGTCTTATTGATATGAGTGCTATGTATTCTGTGTGCAGAAGCAATAAAGCTCTGTTGTTCTGAAGCTGCTTCATCCACTGTTAAACTTTGGTCTCTTCACTATCAACAGTTTGAGCTTGTCCCGGTCCAGAGCAGATCAAACTCCCGTGTGTGAGAGAGACGAGTGTCGTACCAGTTGTTGTATTTGTGTAGTTTGGTGATGACGCCCTGTTCCTCCAGCAGACGCAGGATGGCGCGGTTCTCCTCGTCGGATCCGTCGCAGATGTGCAGCGCGTCCGGCTGGCACAGGTTCACACTGTTCTCGATGAACTCTCGCAGCGCCGGACTCAGAGACGCCGGGTCGCCCTGCAGGACTCGGGTCGCCGTCCGGTTCTGTGACTGCAGCTGGGGAGGCATGATGATGCGTTTACCGTGGTAAAGAGTCCTGCAGAAAACACAGCAACCTTCATTATGGGTTCATACCACGGCACTGAATCATCACTGATGCTACTAATATTCATAACCACTAGAACGGGTATATCTATATTTAATCATCCTATCTATCATTTATAAACACCCAATTTATACAATGAAACATTATTTTATGTATTTAAAATTAGTTTCTATTAAGTTACAGTATTATATATTTTCATACTTTCTTTAGTAATGTACTGTAATGTTTCAGAGAACATTCAAAAGTAACATTCCCATGTTTGATGAATGATACAATGGAAAAACATTTTGATTTATTATATTCAACAGATTAATTCTGATAACTTATTACTTACTAATTTATTATAATCATTATTTTACATTTTTTACATTTTTTCTCCAGAATTTTTGAAACACATGCACTAGAATATTATTCATAAGCTCATCTCATCTACAGGACACATGAGTTATGAGAGTTTACCTTCAGTGTAGAAGTGAATCAGCAGCTCTTCATCAGTCAGTGAGGATGAGGAGGGTCATCAGTGTTCTGCCCTTTGTGTGGGACAGGCAGTCTTATATATACAACACTGACCTGAGGAGGAGGAGGAGGAGAACACACACACACACACACACACACAGTGAATCATTAATCCTCCGAACGCATGTCGTGGCTTCAGTTAATTATTGAATCATTTCACTGTCCGTTTGGGAAAATACCCGATCGGACTGGAGCCTAAACCGACCTTTGACCCGTTCCGACGTGATGCAACAGTTGGACATGCAGCATCACCAGTGACGTCATGTGCAGCTGCAGCCGCGCGCGCTGATTGGTCGGTGAGCTGGAGGCTCGTCCGCGCGCTTACTCTGCACTTTCTGCGAGTTGAAACACTTTTGAACATCTTATGAATTATTCAGTCGCGCTCATCATGTTATAATAATAACCCACTGTTTGGGCTTTGATCCATTAACACACTGTCTGTCGTTTCTGAGAATGAGTAAAGAGTTTCTTATCTGTAGGATATTTAAACTGCTCAGATAAACAGAACTCAAACTTGATTTATTAGCGATTTCTGCTCTGGACTCTCCATATGAGACAGTCAAAACTCCAATTAATCAGCAGTTTCAGATTCTTTAGAACGTTCTCTGAGCGTTACTTTAGAACGTTCTCTGAACGTTACTTTTGAATGTTCTCTGAGCGTTACTTTTGAATGTTCTCTGAACGTTACTTTTGAATGTTCTCTGAGCGTTACTTTTGAATGTTCTCTGAACGTTACTTTTGAATGTTCTCTGAACGTTACTCTTGAATGTTCTCTGAACGTTACTCTTGAATGTTCTCTGAACGTTACTTTTAAATGTTCTCTGAACGTTACTTTTGAATGTTCTCCGAACGTTACTTTTGAATGTTCTCTGAGCTTTACTTTTGAATGTTCTCTGAGCTTTACTTTTGAATGTTCTCTGAACGTTACTCTTGAATGTTCTCTGAACGTTACTCTTGAATGTTCTCTGAACGTTACTTTTGAATGTTCTCTGAACGTTACTTTTGAATGTTCTCTGAACGTTACTTTAGAATGTTCTCCGAACGTTACTTTTGAATGTTCTCTGAGCTTTACTTTTGAATGTTCTCTGAACGTTACTCTTGAATGTTCTCTGAACGTTACTTTTGAATGTTCTCTGAGCTTTACTTTTGAATGTTCTCTGAACGTTACTCTTGAATGTTCTCTGAACGTTACTCTTGAATGTTCTCTGAACGTTACTTTTGAATGTTCTCCGAACGTTACTTTTGAATGTTCTCTGAGCTTTACTTTTGAATGTTCTCTGAGCTTTACTTTTGAATGTTCTCTGAACGTTACTCTTGAATGTTCTCTGAACGTTACTCTTGAATGTTCTCTGAACGTTACTTTTGAATGTTCTCTGAACGTTACTCTTGAATGTTCTCTGAACGTTACTCTTGAATGTTCTCTGAACGTTACTTTTGAATGTTCTCTGAGCTTTACTTTTGAATGTTCTCTGAACGTTACTCTTGAATGTTCTCTGAACGTTACTCTTGAATGTTCTCTGAACGTTACTTTTGAATGTTCTCCGAACGTTACTTTTGAATGTTCTCTGAGCTTTACTTTTGAATGTTCTCTGAGCTTTACTTTTGAATGTTCTCTGAACGTTACTCTTGAATGTTCTCTGAACGTTACTTTTGAATGTTCTCTGAGCTTTACTTTTGAATGTTCTCTGAACGTTACTCTTGAATGTTCTCTGAACGTTACTCTTGAATGTTCTCTGAACGTTACTTTTGAATGTTCTCCGAACGTTACTTTTGAATGTTCTCTGAGCTTTACTTTTGAATGTTCTCTGAGCTTTACTTTTGAATGTTCTCTGAACGTTACTCTTGAATGTTCTCTGAACGTTACTCTTGAATGTTCTCTGAACGTTACTTTTGAATGTTCTCTGAACGTTACTTTTGAATGTTCTCTGAACGTTACTTTAGAATGTTCTCCGAACGTTACTTTTGAATGTTCTCTGAGCTTTACTTTTGAATGTTCTCTGAACGTTACTCTTGAATGTTCTCTGAACGTTACTTTTGAATGTTCTCTGAACGTTACTCTTGAATGTTCTCTGAACGTTACTCTTGAATGTTCTCTGAACGTTACTTTTGAATGTTCTCTGAGCATTACTTTTGAATGTTCTCTGAACGTTACTTTTGAATGTTCTCTGAACGTTACTCTTGAATGTTCTCTGAACGTTACTCTTGAACGTTCTCTGAACGTTACTTTTGAATGTTCTCTGAGCGTTACTTTTGAATGTTCTCTGAACGTTACTCTTGAATGTTCTCTGAACGTTACTCTTGAACGTTCTCTGAACGTTACTTTTGAATGTTCTCTGAGCGTTACTTTTGAATGTTCTCTGAGCGTTACTTTAGAATGTTCTCTGAACGTTACTTTTGAATGTTCTCTGAGCGTTACTTTTGAATGTTCTCTGAACGTTACTTTTGAATGTTCTCTGAACGTTACTTTTGAATGTTCTCTGAACGTTACTTTTGAATGTTCTCTGAGCGTTACTTTAGAATGTTCTCTGAACGTTACTTTTGAATGTTCTCTGAGCGTTACTTTTGAATGTTCTCTGAGCGTTACTTTTGAATGTTCTCTGAGCGTTACTTTTGAATGTTCTCTGAACGTTACTTTTGAATGTTCTCTGAACGTTACTTTTGAATGTTCTCTGAGCGTCACTTTAGAATGTTCTCTAAACGTTACTTTTGAATGTTCTCTAAACGTTACTTTTGAATGTTCTCTGAGCGTTACTTTAGAATGTTCTCTGAACGTTACTTTTGAATGTTCTCTGAGCGTTACTTTAGAATGTTCTCTGAACGTTACTTTTGAATGTTCTCTGAGCGTTACTTTTGAATGTTCTCTGAGCGTTACTTTAGAATGTTCTCTGAAAGTTACTTTTGAATGTTCTCTGAGCGTTACTTTTGAATGTTCTCTGAGCGTTACTTTTGAATGTTCTCTGAACGTTACTTTTGAATGTTCTCTGAACGTTACTTTAGAATGTTCTCTGAAAGTTACTTTTGAATGTTCTCTGAGCGTTACTTTTGAATGTTCTCTGAGCGTTACTTTAGAATGTTCTCTGAACGTTACTTTTGAATGTTCTCTGAGCGTTACTTTAGAATGTTCTCTGAACGTTACTTTTGAATGTTCTCTGAGCGTTACTTTTGAATGTTCTCTGAACGTTACTTTAGAATGTTCTCTGAAAGTTACTTTTGAATGTTCTCTGAACGTTACTTTTGAATGTTCTCTGAGCGTTACTTTTGAATGTTCTCTGAGCGTTACTTTAGAATGTTCTCTGAAAGTTACTTTTGAATGTTCTCTGAGCGTTACTTTTGAATGTTCTCTGAGCGTTACTTTTGAATGTTCTCTGAACGTTACTTTTGAATGTTCTCTGAACGTTACTTTAGAATGTTCTCTGAGCGTCACTTTTGAATGTTCTCTGAACGTTACTTTTGAATGTTCTCTGAACGTTACTTTTGAATGTTCTCTGAAAGTTACTTTTGAATGTTCTCTGAGCGTTACTTTTGAATGTTCTCTGAGCGTTACTTTAGAATGTTCTCTGAACGTTACTTTTGAATGTTCTCTGAGCGTTACTTTTGAATGTTCTCTGAGCGTTACTTTTGAATGTTCTCTGAGCGTTACTTTAGAATGTTCTCTGAACGTTACTTTTGAATGTTCTCTGAGCGTTACTTTAGAATGTTCTCTGAGCGTTACTTTTGAATGTTCTCTGAGCGTTACTTTAGAATGTTCTCTAAACGTTACTTTTGAATGTTCTCTGAACGTTACTTTAGAATGTTCTCTGAGCGTTACTTTAGAATGTTCTCTAAACGTTACTTTTGAATGTTCTCTGAACGTTACTTTTGAATGTTCTCTGAACGTTACTTTTGAATGTTCTCTGAACGTTACTTTTGAATGTTCTCTGAAAGTTACTTTTGAATGTTCTCTGAGCGTTACTTTTGAATGTTCTCTGAGCGTTACTTTAGAATGTTCTCTGAACGTTACTTTTGAATGTTCTCTGAGCGTTACTTTTGAATGTTCTCTGAGCGTTACTTTTGAATGTTCTCTGAGCGTTACTTTAGAATGTTCTCTGAACGTTACTTTTGAATGTTCTCTGAGCGTTACTTTAGAATGTTCTCTGAGCGTTACTTTTGAATGTTCTCTGAGCGTTACTTTAGAATGTTCTCTAAACGTTACTTTTGAATGTTCTCTGAACGTTACTTTAGAATGTTCTCTGAGCGTTACTTTAGAATGTTCTCTAAACGTTACTTTTGAATGTTCTCTGAGCGTTACTTTTGAATGTTCTCTGAACGTTACTTTTGAATGTTCTCTGAGCGTTACTTTTGAATGTTCTCTGAACGTTACTTTTGAATGTTCTCTGAGCGTTACTTTTGAATGTTCTCTGAGCGTTACTTTTGAATGTTCTCTGAGCGTCACTTTAGAATGTTCTCTAAACGTTACTTTTGAATGTTCTCTGAGCGTCACTTTAGAATGTTCTCTGAGCGTTACTTTAGAATGTTCTCTGAGCGTCACTTTAGAATGTTCTCTGAACGTTACTTTTGAATGTTCTCTGAGCGTTACTTTTGAATGTTCTCTGAGCGTTACTTTTGAATGTTCTCTGAACGTTACTTTTGAATGTTCTCTGAGCATTACTTTTGAATGTTTTCTGAGCGTTACTTTTGAATGTTCTCTGAACGTTACTTTTGAATGTTCTCTGAGCGTTACTTTTGAATGTTCTCTGAACGTTACTTTTGAATGTTCTCTGAGCGTTACTTTTGAATGTTCTCTGAACGTTACTTTTGAATGTTCTCTGAGCGTCACTTTAGAATGTTCTCTGAACGTTACTTTTGAATGTTCTCTGAACGTTACTTTTGAATGTTCTCTGAAAGTTACTTTTGAATGTTCTCTGAGCGTTACTTTTGAATGTTCTCTGAGCGTTACTTTAGAATGTTCTCTGAACGTTACTTTTGAATGTTCTCTGAGCGTTACTTTTGAATGTTCTCTGAGCGTTACTTTTGAATGTTCTCTGAGCGTTACTTTAGAATGTTCTCTGAACGTTACTTTTGAATGTTCTCTGAGCGTTACTTTAGAATGTTCTCTGAGCGTTACTTTTGAATGTTCTCTGAGCGTTACTTTAGAATGTTCTCTAAACGTTACTTTTGAATGTTCTCTGAACGTTACTTTAGAATGTTCTCTGAGCGTTACTTTAGAATGTTCTCTAAACGTTACTTTTGAATGTTCTCTGAGCGTTACTTTTGAATGTTCTCTGAACGTTACTTTTGAATGTTCTCTGAGCGTTACTTTTGAATGTTCTCTGAACGTTACTTTTGAATGTTCTCTGAGCGTTACTTTTGAATGTTCTCTGAGCGTTACTTTTGAATGTTCTCTGAGCGTCACTTTAGAATGTTCTCTAAACGTTACTTTTGAATGTTCTCTGAGCGTCACTTTAGAATGTTCTCTGAGCGTCACTTTAGAATGTTCTCTGAACGTTACTTTTGAATGTTCTCTGAGCGTTACTTTTGAATGTTCTCTGAGCGTTACTTTTGAATGTTCTCTGAACGTTACTTTTGAATGTTCTCTGAGCGTTACTTTTGAATGTTCTCTGAACGTTACTTTTGAATGTTCTCTGAGCGTTACTTTTGAATGTTCTCTGAGCGTTACTTTTGAATGTTCTCTGAGCGTCACTTTAGAATGTTCTCTAAACGTTACTTTTGAATGTTCTCTGAGCGTCACTTTAGAATGTTCTCTGAGCGTTACTTTAGAATGTTCTCTGAGCGTCACTTTAGAATGTTCTCTGAGCGTTACTTTTGAATGTTCTCTGAGCGTCACTTTAGAATGTTCTCTGAGCGTTACTTTTGAATGTTCTCTGAGCGTCACTTTAGAATGTTCTCTGAGCGTCACTTTAGAATGTTCTCTAAACGTTACTTTTGAATGTTCTCTGAACGTTACTTTAGAATGTTCTCTGAGCGTTACTTTAGAATGTTCTCTAAACGTTACTTTTGAATGTTCTCTGAACGTTACTTTTGAATGTTCTCTGAGCGTTACTTTTGAATGTTCTCTGAGCGTTACTTTTGAATGTTCTCTGAACGTTACTTTTGAATGTTCTCTGAGCGTTACTTTAGAATGTTCTCTGAGCGTCACTTTAGAATGTTCTCTGAGCGTTACTTTAGAATGTTCTCTGAGCGTTACTTTTGAATGTTCTCTGAGCGTCACTTTAGAATGTTCTCTGAGCGTTACTTTTGAATGTTCTCTGAGCGTCACTTTAGAATGTTCTCTGAACGTTACTTTTGAATGTTCTCTGAACGTTACTTTAGAATGTTCTCTGAGCGTCACTTTAGAATGTTCTCTGAACGTTACTTTTGAATGTTCTCTGAGCGTTACTTTAGAATGTTCTCTGAACGTTACTTTTGAATGTTCTCTGAGCGTCACTTTAGAATGTTCTCTGAACGTTACTTTTGAATGTTCTCTGAGCGTCACTTTAGAATGTTCTCTAAACGTTACTTTTGAATGTTCTCTGAGCGTTACTTTTGAATGTTCTCTGAACGTTACTTTTGAATGTTCTCTGAACGTTACTTTTGAATGTTCTCTGAGCGTTACTTTTGAATGTTCTCTGAGCGTTGCTTTAGAATGTTCTCTGAACGTTACTTTTGAATGTTCTCTGAGCGTTACTTTAGAATGTTCTCTGAACGTTACTTTTGAATGTTCTCTGAACGTTACTTTTGAACATTTGTTTATAACTTTGTAGAATGTTAGTTCCAAAACATGAAAAATAAGTGTAGACTGCTTATTTATGCATAACTTGAACTGTAATAAAAAAAATTCTGGACATCAGCTTGCCATTAAAAAAATAGGAATATTATATTGAAAATGTGCAGAAATGAGATGTGATGTGACTGTGATGAGATGAAAACAAACACACTCAAACGTGTAGAACAGGACAAGAAGAGTACGTGACGCTCTTATCTGAAGACTTGTGCTTGTTTTGGTTAAAGACCCTCTAATGCAAACCCTTAAGTCCTAAAGACCGCAAAACACGAGAAGATAAGAACCGGATGGCTTTAACAACATCTGATAAGCTGTGATAAATACAGTCAATGAACAGCTGCGTGTTATACAACAGCTTGTTTGTGTCTCAGCCGTCAGTTATTGTCCAGGAATATCAGTGAAACCAGAGCGAACTCTCAAATCCTCTGTTCAGACGCTCAGATGTTCTTGTTCATCAGGTGTCGCTGCTGTGATTCACTGCACACATCAGAATGCACAAGAGATGGTTAAAATAAATTGTGTCAATTGAAATACACTGGACAGATCACAGATAAACACAGTAAAAGAACACAGTGTGTATGATTTGAATGTATGCTATTTCATGAAGAGATTATTGGCGCTGTAAAGCTCTTGTGAATGAACACACATCTCACTGAGACCTGCAGGTGTTTGTGAAGTATAAGCTGTGATGATCTTTGAACTCTTCTGTTCATCCTGTAGAGCTGAAGTGAATAATATAAAGCGGCTCTGATGAACACCAGACAGATGTGACTGAACCCTCTACATGAGACATTAGGCCTCTGACCACACACACAATCTATAGAATACGTGATGCAATTCAAATGTAAGCATGTTTTTTTGGTGCAGCATCAGTTTAGGTATCTTTTTTACCAGCAGTTATGATGTGAAATCATTTACAGCATGTATGGAAATATGAATATTTCACAGAAACCAGTGTTTCCAGCCGAGGGCTTCCTGAAACGGTCAGGCCACATTTATTTAATCCAGTGGATCACCTTAAAGCAGCTTCACAGGAAAATAACAGGGCAAAACTCATCAGTTTCAGCTGTAAACCAGCTCTAGTTATTCAGATGAAGTCGCTTAAACGGCTGCTGGCTGCTTTTGAGGAATACTATGGTACAGTGATGATAGCATCACAAAATAATACCATGGAATCATGTGACTGGATGACAACCATTATTTGTAATCGTATTGTGGCATGGTACTGCGAAATACTTCTAAGAATACTATGGGGCAGTATCATGTTCAGGCTTCACGGGGGGACCAGGGTGGGAATAACCCATTTCAATATTTCAGCTCCAGATTTTGAGATCATGGTTTTCGGTTGCTTGCCATCCAAAAAATCTGCTTGTTATTTAGAAACCAGAAAGCCTGATTTAAGTCTCTTTTTTTCAGTTTAAGCATTCAAACGATTTTAAATCATTTCGCAAAAAGACCCAAAGCGCGTGCTAAGAGCCGCGTCTAGACTGTTCTCTTTTGTGTCCGATGTTCATGCGTCATTTCTTTACAGAGAGCGATCATTTCAGTTATTTTTCCACTAAACTATGTGATCTGAATGGTTTTGAGTGCTCTCTCCCCTCTCACTGCCATCACACTATAGCGGGGCAGAAATGTCATCAAAATGTGTGGGGGAAAAAATCTATTTAATGAGTTCCTTTTCTTTGTATTTATAACATAAATCTATGATATATGAGTTATCACACAAGCAACAGTGCTGTATTTCTGAACATCTGCACTGTGACACCATTACTGAGTAACTTTCATAGACACATTCTGTCAAAGAAAACAACAAACAGCAGAACCACTGCGACTCTGAGCACTGTGTTTTACTCCTCAAAGAATTAACGTATTTGAACAAATCAGATGAGTAAATGATTTATTTAAGTTAGCCATTCATAAAAACAGTCGTTGAGCACTTTGAACGAATCAGTTGAATTCAACTCACTACAGTAGCTAACCTACTAGCCATTTTAGTTTCATATTTAAAAAGTATTAAATATACTATTTTTTTAATTAATTACTAGCTACTATTTACATCTTCAGCCGTGTGATTACTTTACCAATCATTCTCTTTCTAAAAACCCATATCAATCTCCACGACCAGCTGAACAAAGATAGACATGAAACTGCTCTTTTGATTCTTTCAAATAAATAATATAAAATTGCATAAATTATTCTTGAACTGACCAAAATATTTAAAGGGAGAAGGTTACATTACAGTTTAACATAATTTTGATGTTAAATCCATTATTGTTTTATATAGAATTGTTGTTGTAGTCTACACAATATTTGCATCACATCAGAAGTAACTGTAAATTACAAAGAAATTAAGAGTAATTCCTTACTTTACTTTGAAAATTACAGTAATTAATTAATTAGGCTAGTTAGTAATGCATTACACCAACACTGATTATGCAACTGCAGTGTAAATCCATTCATGCCGCATCTGAGTTGCATTAAGTGTAAATACATTGATGGATCTTGTTGATACTGACTTTATTTGATGGTAATAGACATACAGTGTCTTCTTATTCTGATTGAATTGACTGATTTAATGTAAGAATCTGGCATAAGAGGACACAGATATGACAATAAATTTAAAAATACTGTTCATCTCTGGCTTTATTGCTCAGTGTTATTTCACGGTTTTGATCTTCTCTTGACTGAGAGACACATCCTGTATTATAATATACCTCTAAACTTTGACTAGGCTAGGCATGTTGCATATGAATTGTTCTAGGAACCTCAAAGGATATGTTGTGTATTGTTTGCTACTATATAATGATCATAAACTCTGATTCTATTTATTTGTGCTATTGCTTGTAACTTGTTCTTACTGACTGTTGAGTTCCTTTGCATTGAGCCCTGTAAATATAGAGAATTCCTTTCAAGACCTGCCACTTTTGATATAAAAATAGTTTTGTGACTGGGGAAAAATTATAAAAAAATGTTAAACGTCTGGGCCCACCCTTGCATCTCAAAGCATAATGACGCCATGGTGTTTAACTGATCGTGATTTCAAACCGATATCATTCATAACTCAGACTAACAGGGGAAAACAAACTCTCTGCCGTCGAGCGCCACCTGCCGTCCACATCACTTTGTTAATAATTAAAACCGCATATTAAAATGTAAACACAAAAATTAATATTTAGAATTTAATTTTAAGCATTACGTATAGCAGTTGTTGCACGAGGCCCTAAAACATCTTTACAACGTGAGCGTTTATTTTGTTTTAATATTTTAAATAACTAAATATGTAAACACGGCTCGGGTGCAACCACATCTCATCCGGCGCGATCATCACCCCACACACTCAGTTCCGCCTGCCGTTCGTTCCGATCGCGAGCCGGTCATGAGCCGTTCCGATGTTCTGCTGCCGTTACGGAACCTCATTAACTCGGTGAAGTGCAGCAGAGATCGGGTCAGAGGTATGACGACATCCTGACGCTTTATTTCACCACTGACTCTGTGTGTGTGTGTGTGTGTGTGTGTGTGTGTGTGTGTGTGTGTGTGTTACGGCTAACGGCTAACGGCTAAAGGCTAAAGTTTAACTGTGTGCTCGCGCGATAACAGTATCAAATCCTCTGAACACACACAAACACACACAAACACACTGTCACTCTCTCTCTCTCATACACACTCACTCACACACTGTCACTCACACACACACACACACACACACACTGACACACACACACTCTCTCACACACTCACTCTCACTAACACACTGTCACTCACTCACACACACACACACTCTCTCTCACACACACTTACTCACACACAGTCACTCTCACACACACTCTCATACTCACACACTCACTCTCACTAACACACACTCTCTCTCACACACACTCACTCTCACTAACACACTGTCACACACACACACTCTCACTAACACACTGTCACACACACACTCACACACACTCTCACACACACACTCTCTCTTACACACACTTACTCACACACAGTCACTCTCATACTCACACACTCACTCTCACTAACACACTGTCACACACACACACTCTCACACACACACTCTCTCTTACACACACTCACTCTCACTAACACACTGTCACACATACACACTGTCACACATACATACACACACTGTCACACACACACACACACACACACACTCTCTCACACACTCTCACTCTCACTAACACACTGTCACACACACACACACACACACACTCACTCTCACTAACACACTGTCACTCACACACACTCACTCTCACTAACACACTCACTCACTCACACACACACACACTCTCTCTCTCACACACAGTCACTCTCACACACACTCTCATACTCACACACTCACTCTCACTAACACACACACTCTCTCTCACACACACTCACTGTCACACACACACACACACTCTCACTAACACACTGTCACACACACACACACTCACTCTCACTAACACGCTGTCACTCACACACTGTCACTCACTCACACACACTCACTCTCACTAACATACTGTCACTCACTCACACACACACTCTCTCTCACACACACTCACTCTCACTAACACACTGTCACACACACACACACACACACTCTCACTAACACACTGTCACACACACACACACACACTCACTCTCACACACTCACTCACACACACTCACTCTCACCAACACAGTGTCACTCACACACTCTCACTCTCACACTCACACTCACACACACACACAAACTCACTCTCACTAACACACTATCACTCACTTACACACACACACACACACACACTCACTCTCTCACACTCACACACACACAAACTCACTCTCACTAACACACTATCACTCACTTACACACTATCACTCACTTACACACACACACACACACACACACACTCACTCTCTCACACTCACACACACACAAACTCACTCTCACTAACACACTATCACTCACTTACACACACACACACACACACACACACACTCACTCTCTCACACTCACACACACACAAACTCACTCTCACTAACACACTATCACTCACTTACACACACACACACACACTCACTCTCTCTCACACTCACACACACACAAACTCACTCTCACTAACACACTATCACTCACTTACACACACACACTCACTCTCTCTCACACTCACACACAAACACTCTCTCACACTTACACACACTCACTCACACACTGACTGTAATGTGTAAAGCTCAGTGTTTATTGTAACTCGTGTGTGTTTCAGATGGCGAGTCGAATGAATGCAGTGGGACGTTCAGCTTGTCAAACTTCTGGGAGATTCTGAGTTCAGTGTTTGAGATGATCTGAGTCTGAGTATATCACTGAATATTATCTATAATATTCAATATAGCCTGAGTATATTACTGATCTTCAGACAACTCGTGTGTTCTTCTCACTCCACAGATGAAGCTGTAAAAGCAACGTCTCAGGAAGCAACAAAACTCAGTTTAATCTTCTCGAAGCCGCCGCTACCGTCAGAGGAGGTGCGTCTGACTGACCTTTGACCCTCTTCAGGGCATCAGCCTGCCATCCAGTGCTTTTGTATTTGACTTGCGTGTTTTTGTCATGTGTTGCTCTGTTTCTTCTCACTCCAGGACTGTGCAAAAATAGCCGAATCTGTCCAGAAGAGCATGTTGACCCTGTCCACCGTTTACTTCTGGTTACCGAAGAGCCAGGGTAACTATGACTCTAATGTAACCAGCAGGTTGACCCTTAATGAACTCGGCAAGTACCTCAAATAAAGTGAATGTCGTGTTTCATGCAGGAATGACTCTGAGAAAGACGGTCAGAGATGCAACGGCGGAGGTGCTGGACGGACTCCTTCAGCTGCTGGACGTCATTCTGTCCTCTCCTGTACAGAGGTGATCCGCCCTCTACCTGATTATACTAAACTCAGCATGTTACTCCTCTATTGTGCCGTATATCGAATGAAACGCTTCTCAAACAAGAACAAATGTAGGGCGGGGCTTGATTGTGTCTGTGGGAATTGATTGGATGGTGGTGGTTTGCTATTGGTGGATCTCATGTGAGTGACAGGTTGCCCCGCCCTCGTCATCAGAGAAGAGATTAAGTTATTCTGATTCAAGATTATTAACACTAATGATGTGTGTATGTCAGTATTTTTAGTTTGTTTTCCTCAGTCTCTCCCAGGAGCAGCTGATGTCCACTGGAGGAGTTTGGGCCGCGTGTGACCAGTTTAATCAGCTTCCCAAAGGTTAGAATGCTACTGACCAGCACTGAAGTTACGGCCTGTTCATGCAGAGAATGATAACTATATTAGCATCCAATATTGTTTTGTTAAACTTACAATGTTTCAGCTCAAAATACCCCACAGATCATTTTTATAGCATCAGTCACTTTTTGAGGGTGAGCAAAAACACGTCGTTTTTTTGTGTGTCCCTTTAAATGCAAATTAACTGCTGCTCCCCGCCCCCTTTCAGGAAGAGGGCGGAGCTTCAAGAGCTTGTGTTAGCAGCTCTGATAACCTCACGCACACACGCACTGAAAATGTCCGAAACTGTTCAGCCTTTCATGTTGAAACCGGAGTCGGACAATGATGGAGAGACTCAAGAAGAAGAGACAACATGTAGAATGAGACGGGACGCTTCTGAAGGGATAGTTGATGAATTTATGAGTTAACCATCTTCAGTCATTGATTAGCATGTTCTGTCATGATAATCTATAAACCGCTGGTGTGGGAACTGTTGTGAGATGAGCCAGAGAATATCTGCTGCATGAAGAGAGAACAGGGATAGTTTAGTTTAATTACGGTTATAACTTATGATGTCATCTTGCTTTATGGCATGCGATTGTGTTTGTGTTCGTACTGTATTAATAAATGAGAAAGACGGACGACAGCTTGAGTGACTCCCAAATGTGCTCGACTACAGCAACTCTTCTCCACATGTTCCCGGGGGCGGGGTTATGTAAATGTTAGGGTTAGTGATGTCACTAACTCGTTGTAGTCCCTACCAGCCGTTTGTTGTAGTCCTTAAAAAGAGATTTCTGTAAAAGAAAAGATCTCCCTTTGCTCTGACCTTGTGTTTATGCTGTGTTGTTTCTGCTCAAACAGCAACATCACACACTCACTGAAGTTAAACATGTCAAATCATAATCAACCACACCTAAATGCTCAAGAATGCTTCTGATTGGTTGTCAATGTATTTATTGTTCATCAGCTGGAAAAATCGTTCGGAAAGTGATTCCAACAATATTGTTCCTCTGCGTCATTATTGTTACAGGTGTGGTGTGACTCTGATAATCTTTTACCATTAGAATGATTTTAAAAACTATCATTATTGTCCTTCAGTGAACGGGCTGTAATTCACATGGAATAATTCAGATCTTTTAATGTTTCTGAAAGAGTCTCTTCTGCTCATTAATCTGATCATAAATACAGTAAACAGTGAAATATGACTCCAGTGTAAAGCAGCTGTTCTCTATGTGAATATATAGTAAAGTGTAATTTATTCCTGTGATCAAAGCTGAATTTATCATCATTACTCCAGTCTTCAGTGTCACATGATCCTTCACAAATCATTCAATATGAGGATTTCCACAGATAACCGCAGCGCTGTGTTGGCCGTCTTGACTTCATACGTTGGTTTGGTGAAAGATGCCCTGGAAGAAATGGATCAGGTTGGAGAACATCTACAACAGTCTTACTGCTAATCAGTAAAGATAATTTTCATCTGTCCATCAATATGAATAAGTGCTTTGTGTTTAATCTGCTGTTCTTCTCTCTTCAGGCTTTGGCTGAGACTCAGGACCCGTTTGGTGACGTCTTAGTTGATGATGATGATGATGAAGGAATTGGTGGCCGCGGTAACCAGGACACGTACTGGTCAGAGTCGGACCGGCAGCTGGTCGGTCAGTGTCAGGGTCTGATGAAGGCGTCCGGAGCGAGTCTGCGCAAGCTCTCCTCTGCTGTCCGGAGCAACGGCGCGCTGGAGACGGAGGAGAAGGTCGCACAGCTGGACGACCTCGCAGACGCCGCTAAAGACATCAGTCCTAGGTGGGTCCGTTAAAATATTGATTCAAAGATATGAATCAAAATGAACTCAACCAGAGCTCCCCGGCTCAATATTCTGATTTTGTTAATATTTTTTTCTGTCAAAAGACAAAAATAAATAGCGATAAAAGCCCAAATATGAAATGCCACAGATGTATATTGACTGAGTAATCCACTGTTTTACAGAGGGGGTCAAAATGACATTTTGAGGCAAATTAGGGGGTGTAAAAATGGCTTTAGAAAGATGGCAGCATCATTATTTTATTTTCACACAGAGATTGGTAGATCTATTAGTGAAATCTGTTGACTTTATCAATCTGTGATGCATTATATGCCAACGGTGACCGTTCAACAATGGGAAATAAGCACTTCTTGTGTTTTTTGTCCAAGTTTGCATGCCTGTAACTCAAGAAGTATTAAAGATATCTGAATATCCTTTTAGATTCTGGGTCTTAATAAACTTTTCTTTTGGTATCTTCATTTTAAAGGCCCTCGATGGTTCAGTCCCAGATTTCACTAATAGATCTACCAATCTCTGTGTGAAAATAAAATAATGATGCTGCCATCTTTCTAAAGCCATTTTTACACCCCCTAATTTGGGGAAAATTGTCATTTTGACCCCCTCTGTAAAACAGTGATTACTCAAAATATGAACTGTTTCCAACACTGATAATAATCATAAATGTTTGTTGATCATCAAATCCTCATATTGAATGATTTGTGAAGGATCATGTGACACTGAAGACTGGAGTAATGATGATAAATTCAGCTTTGATCACAGGAATAAATTACACTTTACTATATATTCACATAGAGAACAGCTGCTTTACACTGGAGTCATATCTCACTGTTTACTGTATTTTTAACTATAACAGAAAAGAGTTTATAGGTGTCTCACATGATGTTCAACCCTCAGAAGTAAGTGTTTCACCCTTAAAATCACACCAAACATCCGCCCTGCCAAACCTTCTTCACGCTCAGTGACTGATAATGACCGCTTGTTTGTGTGTTTTCAGCGTGGATGACCTCGCCCTCAGTCTCTACCCCCCCGTGGACCGCCCGGCTGTCAATCATAACGTAAGTCCCGTAACTCTATCACACACACGGGACGTGTTCAGACGAGCCCCTCGGCTCCCAGAATGACGCGTTCCATCTGTCACAGTATTGATGGCGTCGCCAGGATGCAGCGGTGCGTGTGTTCAGGTGTGCCCGTTCATTAGTCACGAGTCGTGGCCGCCCTGACGCACATTTTCAACAGATGACCATGAGCGCTACTGTAGATCTGTGTTCATTCGGCTGTAGCTTCCAGCGCTAATGAATGATGTGCTTGTTGTAGGTGTGTAAACTGGCATGTGTGCTGAAGAAAGTGCTGGAGATCACCAGGTAAGATCATCACTAGCCTGTCTGAACACGACAGTTGACTTGAAAGGTTAATTATTATTATTATTATTACATGGCCCGTATTGTTCTGCCAGTACGCAATTACACGTTTGTTTCCATTTGATTCATCATTCACACATCAGTCACGCTTCACACACAATAAACCATCTGAGCGTCTCCTCTTCCGTCAGGTCCAGTCATGTTTGTGCGGAGGCCGATGTTTCCTGGGTGGAGTTTCTGAGTGGAGCTGTGGATCATAACCTGGAGAAGGTCCGATCCCTGCTGCACGACTGCGGCTCATAGCAGCGCTTCACACCGCCGAGTTCTGATCGGACTAACCCGGTTCCAGCGCTTTTATTGCTCTCGCAGAAGAGCGTCTGACGGATTCCAAACAGCAGAAAGTGTTTTATGAGGAATCTGGAACTTTCCCTTACTTTCCCAAAGGCCATGAATTAGTCCATCTTTCTGAGCGATGTTGTAATTCATGATGTTCACAGTAGTTTGACCCCTGAAATAATGAAATCTGTTTTGGATATACAGTGTTATCCATAAACGCTTCATGTCTGTCTGTAAGGATTCATCATCAGTGCTCATAAGTGTTTTCAGCACAAAACTGAACAGAATTTTGCTTTAAATGTTTATTTATTTAGATCGAACACAGCCGGACAAATGAGCTCTTTAAATTATAAATATTTAATTCAAGTAAATATTACATCAAAAGGGTTCAGCAAAAAACAAAAAAAGGAATCTGTGATCTAAATGTAACATTGTACATAAATGAAGTGTCATTTTAGGACATTTGAAATTCTGTATTGCAACTTTATTTTCATGCCTATTAAAGTCTATTATATCACTATTTTTAATGGTGATACTTAATAATTATTTGCTTTATTATAACAGCATACAGGTAGACAAGCTCTTTACATCTCTGTGTTGTTCATGCAAATAAAAGCTGGAGTCGTGTAATCATGCTCTGATTGTTCGTCCTCATTTGCCGAAGTTGGTGTATCTGAACGCTGGGGTGGCGGGTCTGACGTTGATGTCCACGTTGGCTTTAATGTCTCTGAAGGTGGAGCTGTCAAAGTTGGCCACCAGTTTCTTCGGCCCGAGTCTGTAGGGTCTGAACGTCACCCTCAGCCGGATTCTCTGTCCCGGGCCGAGCTCAGCGGTGCTGCAAACACACACACACAGCATAAACGCACACAGCAGACGTGAGCGAGCGGGAGTGTATCAAGTCGGTGGCTCACCTGGACCTCTCTGTTTGTTTTAGCAGGCCGCTGCCGGTGAGCGTGACGGAGCAGTTCTTCAGTGCCGTGGGGAGAGGGTTCTCAAACA
>CM077205.1:427351-457351 GCA_039654625.1 Rhinogobio ventralis | reverse complement strand
CTTTCGGCGGTGGACAGGGGTCAGTGTGATGCTTTGGGCAATGTTCTGCTGGGAAACCTTGGGTCCTGCCATCCATGTGGATGTTACTTTGACACGTACCACCTACCTAAGCATTGTTGAGACCATGTACAGCCTTTCATGGAAACGGTATTCCCTGGTGGCTGTGGCTCTTCCAGCAGGATAATGCTCCTGCCACAAAGCACAAATGGTTCAGGAATGGTTTGAGGAGCACAACAACGAGTTTGAGGTGTTGACTTGGCCTCCAAATTCCCCAGATCTCAATCCAATCGAGCATCTGTGGGATGTGCTGAACAAACAAGTCCGATCCATGGAGGCCCCACCTCGCAACTTACAGGACTCAAAGGATCTGCTGCTAACATCTTGGTGCCAGATTACACAGCACACCTTCAGGGGTCTAGTGGAGTCCATCAGAGACGGGTCAGCAAAAGCGGGAACAACACAGAATTAGGTCATAATGTTATGCCTGATCGGTGTATACATCCAGAGCAGGACTGGATGATGACGAGTGTACAAGAGTATGGCATAATGTTTCTAAGTGAATTCCTTACAGTAAAACAGTAAAATATTATTCCAATGTAAAACAGCTGTTTTCTATGTGAATATGTGTGTGTGTGTGTGTGTGTGTGTTTTCTCACCCGTCTCCACAGTGATCTGGATGTTGTCCGGCTGCAGACGCTCGGCGCTGACGGTCAGACTGAAGGCTTTTCCTCTGCGGATGATCAGGCGCTCCAGCGTGATCTCATTGGTGTGATGATCCGTGTTGTTCCTCACACACTGGAAGTCCACCTTCATCACAGCTGCTGGAAACACACGGTTAGTTCATTAGTTCTTTCACAACTAGTTGAGCCAGTTTCTGTCTCGGCGCGAGCAGATAAATGAGAGATTTCATCACAGCTGGAGATCGGGTGTGCCTGTCCTGATGAATGAAGATCAGCCGATAACATCCCAGAAACATGTCATCATAACACTGTTCAACAGTGACACATTACATGTTCGTACTACAGTAAAAACTGTCAGTGATGTATAATTACAAGCCGAACCCTATAGTAAGTACATGTTGCATTCAATTAATATTACTCAGTACTTAATTGTATAATTACTATGGAGGCTTCTATCTGCCATGAAAAAAAAAAAAAAAAAAAAAAAGGTAATTGCAAAAAAATGTTCTTGCAATTCTGAGTTTAGATATAAACTCGGAATTGTGAGATAAAAAAATCACAATGACCTTTTGTTTTATTCCATGGCAGAAACAATCTTCCGTAAGTCACAGAGTAACAAGGACCTTAAAATAATGTGTAAAGTGTTCTTAATTATGTTTGTTTAGTTCAGATGTTCCCAGACAGACCTGAACACTGACCGTATGGGAGATCTTTACCCACTGAGATACTGTACTAACAAAAACACTACTAAACCAGTAAACTCTCATTAGTTCATAACTAGTCTCATCTGTTACTCCACACTCAAATCATAAACGTGTACTAGTATTCACAGAAATATGAATATGAATTCAGTGATTTTCAAAGCTGTTGAAAACTAAAATTCAATTTGACTCACCCTGATCTCGGCTGACAGCGTTCCTGCTGCTCAGATTCTCACTCATGTTTCGTCAGATCAATGTGTGTGTATGTGTGTGTGTGAGAGAGGGTGAGTGAGAGTGGTGCTTTATATCATGATGGATGCGTGTGTGTTGTTCTTTATATCATGAGGAATGTGTGTGTGTGTGTGTGTGTGTGTAGTTTTTAAGAGCCTATCCCCGTCACTCCCACAAGCTGAGAACACTGAATCCTCCCGTCACATACCGTCTGTGTGTGTGTGTGTGTGTGTGTGTCACTGATTACAAACTCCAGTGATGATGAAACACGTCTGACTGATGCTGTAATAATCTCAGTTCTGATGGAATTACATGAATCTTCCAGAAAACAAACACAAAGTAAATGGATTCATCGGAAGATACAAATTAAATCAGTATTTCCCAGTAACACTTCACAAAAGGTTCAATTAGTAGCAATATATTTGTTACAGTAGTTATTAATCGTTGTTAATGTTAGTTAATAAAAACTGTTCATTGTTAGTTCAGCTCCTTTAAATAATGTTAACAGATACAACTTTTGATTTCAATAATGTTTTATTAAATGTTGAAATTAACATGAAGATTACTAAATGCTAACAAATGGAACCTTATTGTAAAATGTTACCCATATTCTGTTCAAATCTGTATTTATGAATCATAATTGGACATTTAAATGTAAGTCACATCACAGTTTAGTTTGGGCCACCTGTCACTCACATGAGATCCACCAATAGCAAACCACAACCATCCAATCAATTCCCACAGACACAATCAAGCCCCGCCCTACATTTGTTCTTGTTCCTGAAGCGTTTCACTGGATATACGGCACAATAGAGGAGAAAAGACCAGTGTTCATGTTATTAATCACATGCGGAAAACAACATACAGCATTTATATATATATATACACTCACCTAAAGGATTATTAGGAACACCTGTTCAATTTCTCATTAATGCAATTATCTAATCAACCAATCACATGGCAGTTGCTTCAGTGCATTTAGGGGTGTGGTCCTGGTCAAGACAATCTCCTGAACTCCAAACTGAATGTCAGAATGGGAAAGAAAGGTGATTTAAGCAATTTTGAGCGTGGCATGGTTGTTGGTGCCAGACGGGCCGGTCTGAGTATTTCACAATCTGCTCAGTTACTGGGATTTTCACGCACAACCATTTCTAGAGTTTACAAAGAATGGTGTGAAAAGGGAAAAACATCCAGTATGCGGCAGTCCTGTGGGCGAAAATGCCTTGTTGATGCTAGAGGTCAGAGGAGAATGGGCCGACTGATTCAAGCTGATAGAAGAGCAACTTTGACTGAAATAACCACTCGTTACAACCGAGGTATGCAGCAAAGCATTTGTGAAGCCACAACACGCACAACCTTGAGGCGGATGGGCTACAACAGCAGAAGACCCCACCGGGTACCACTCATCTCCACTACAAATAGGAAAAAGAGGCTACAATTTACACGAGCTCACCAAAATTGGACAGTTGAAGACTGGAAAAATGTTGCCTGGTCTGATGAGTCTGGATTTCTGTTGAGACATTCAGATGGTAGAGTCAGAATTTGGCGTAAACAGAATGAGAACATGGATCCATCATGCCTTGTTACCACTGTGCAGGCTGGTGGTGGTGGTGTAATGGTGTGGGGGGTGTTTTCTTGGCACACTTTAGACCCCTTAGTGCCAATTGGGCATCGTTTAAATGCCACGGCCTACCTGAGCATTGTTTCTGACCATGTCCATCCCTTTATGACCACCATGTACCCATCCTCTGATGGCTACTTCCAGCAGGATAATGCACCATGTCACAAAGCTCCAATCATTTCAAATTGGTTTCTTGAACATGACAATGAGTTCACTGTACTAAAATGGCCCCCCACAGTCACCAGATCTCAGCCCAATAGAGCATCTTTGGGATGTGGTGGAACGGGAGCTTCGTGCCCTGGATGTGCATCCCACAAATCTCCATCAACTGCAAGATGCTATCCTATCAATATGGGCCAACATTTCTAAAGAATGCTTTCAGCACCTTGTTGAATCAATGCCACGTAGAATTAAGGCAGTTCTGAAGGCGAAAGGGGGTCAAACACAGTATTAGTATGGTGTTCCTAATAATCCTTTAGGTGAGTGTATATATACTGTATATACACACACATACACTATATTGCCAAAAGTATTGGGCCGCACCTCCAAATCCCTGAGTTCAGGTGTTCAATCCCTTCATGGCCACAGGTGTATAAATCAAGCACTAGGCATGCAGACGCTTCTACAAACATTTGTGAAAGAATGGGTCGCTCTCAGGAGCTCAGTGAACTCAAGCGTGGTACCGTGATAGGTTGCCACCTGTGCAATAAGTCCATTCCTGACATTTCCTCACTACTAAATATTCCACGCTCAACTGTTAGTAGGATTATAACAAAGTGGAAGCGATTGGGAACAACAGCAACTCAGCCACGAAGTGATAGGCCACGTAAAATCACAGAGCAGGGTCAGCGCATGCTGAGGGTCACAGTGCGCAGAAGACACCAACTTTCTGCAGAGTCAACAGCTACAGACCTCCAGACTTCTGTGGCCTTCAGATGAGCTCAAGAACAGTGTGTAGAGAGCTTCATGGAATGGGTTTCCATGGCCGAGCAGCTCATCCAAGCCTTACATCACCAAGAGCAATGCAAAGCGTGGGATGCAGTGGGGTAAAGCACGCCGCCACTGGACTCTAGAGCAGTGAGACGTGTTCTCTGAGTGACCAATCACGCTTCTCTGTCTGCCAATCCCATGGACGAGTCTGGGTTTGGCGGTTGCCAGGGGAACGGGACTTGCCTGACTGCATTGTGCCAAGTGTAAAGTTTGGTGGAGGGGGGATTATGGGGTGGGGTTGTTTTTCAGGGGTTGGGCTTGGCCCCTTAGTTCCAGTGAAAGGAACTCTTAATGCTTCAGCATACCAAGACATTTTGGACAATTTCATGCTCCCAACTTTGTGGGAACAGTTTGGGGACGGCCCCTTCCTGTCCCAACATGACTGCGCTCCAGTGCACAAAGCGTCGGTCCATAAAGACATGGATGAGCGAGTTTGGTGTGGAGGAACTTGACTGGCCTGCACAGAGTCCTGACCTCATCCCGATAGAACACCTTTGGGATGAATTAGAGCGGAGACTGTGAGCCAGGCCTTCTCGTCCAACATCAGTGCCTGACCTCACAAATGCGCTTCTAGAAGAATGGTCAAAAATTCCCATAAACACACTCCTAAACCTTGAGGAAAGCCTTCCCAGAAGAGCTGAAGCTGTTAGAGCTGCAAAGGGTGGGACAACTCCATATTAAACCCTACGGATTAAGAACGGGATGGCATTAAAGCTCATGTGCATGTAAAGGCAGGCGTCAAAAAACTTTTGGCAATATAGTGTAGGTAAAAAACTGCAGATGGTGATGATAAGCAGCTCCATCATCATCATCATCATAATCTCTTGATTAGCATATGCGCATTACTGTAATTATGACAGTGACGCATACGGACTGTGAATTAAGTTTATTAACACAATGTTTGATACAGTCCTTAACAGCACATGCTCTAGTTAACAGGATTCATTTTCACATCTTTCTCCTTTGACACTGAAATGTGCAGGATCCAGTAAAAAGGATCAATAAATATCCATTGATTTAATATTCAGTCGACACACAAACACTGCAAAACATCACGTTCTTCCTCAGTGTTTCTGACTCGTTTCCAGCACAAATATCTAAACATTCTTAAATCAAGACACATTTACTGGAGAAGCAAAATGACTGAAGATATAATCAAAATGAAGTGAGTTTCTGTTTAAAACAAGAATAAATATCTGCCAATGGAGTCCCATTTGTTCTGTTTTAAACTCAAACCTTTGATAAACGTCTCAGTAAACCCGACTAAATATCTTCAGTCAATAAATGTGTCTTAATTTCAGAATGTTTAGATATTTGTGCTGGAAAACGAGACAGAACTCTGAGGAAGAGCCTCATGCTCACGTCCCGCTTCAGATGATTGTCATTTTAGGCACTTATTGGGAACAACAGAAATGAAATCATGTGTGAGCACAAATAAAAGCATTCAAACTGAAAAGCACGATGCAGTGGCGTCACGTCTGTGCGCGCTGAGAAATCATAGAGATCTTTCATTTTCTTATTGCTGAACACCGAGCTTTAACTTTCCTTCAGTTTCAGAGCGTGGCTCATTCATCAGGTGTGTCTGAACACATTAAATATGACATAATCTGTGATGAATCAGCCCTGGATGATGTAAACCGAGAGTTTCACTCGTCGTCTCTTGATGGGATCTCACTGATGCGGGAGACGCTCGTCTGTCCTGCACACGAGCCGGACCCGTGATGAGCTTCCCGTCTGACGGCTCAGTACCGGCCGCGGCGGCTCATGGTGAGTGGGAGCGTGACCGACGACAGCGACGACACCTCCCAGTACAGACTGCGCGACAGGAAGAGCCGGTACAGAACCACCACTGAGATGGACTGGCACAGGATCACGCCGATCGTGATGACCTGCAGAAATGAGACAGAGACGAGGCGTCGGTGAGAGCGTTCTGATGCTGCACTGGACGAGCGTTTCTCTTTACCTTTTCTTTCTGATGTTCATTGAGCATCACAGAGAACAGGACCAGCACTGGATGACACAGGAACCACAGGAAACAGCCCTGGAACACAGAACATGCACTGCAGTTTGGAATCAGGTAAGATTATGCAATGTTTCTGAAAGAGCCTCTTCTGCATTTATTTGATCAAAAATACAATAAAAACAGTGAAATATTATTCCAATGTAAAACAGCTGTTTTCTATGTGAATATACACTGATCAGGCATAACATTATGACCTAATATTGTGTTGTTCCCGCTTTTGCTGACCCGTCTCTGATGGACTCCACTAGACCCCTGAAGGTGTGCTGTGGTATCTGGCACCAAGATGTTAGCAGCAGACCCTTTAAGTCCTGTAAGTTGCGAGGTGGATCGGACTTGTTTGTTCAGCACATCCCACAGATGCTCGATTGGATTAAGATCTGGGGAATCTGGAGGCCAAGTCAACACCTCAAACTCGTTGTTGTGCTCCTCAAACCATTCCTGAACCATTTTTGCTTTGTGTCAGGAGCATTATCCTGCTGGAAGAGCCACAGCCACCAGGGAATACCGTTTCCATGAAAGGCTGTACATGGTCTCAACAATGCTTAGATAGGTGGTACGTGTCAAAGTAACATCCACATGGATGGCAGGACCCAAGGTTTCCCAGCAGAACATTGCCCAAAGCATCACACTGACCCCTGTCCACCGCCAAAAGCACCAACAGTGGCACGTGATTCATCAGACCAGGCCACCTTCTTCCATTGCTCCGTGGTCCAGTTCTGATGCTCACGTGCCCACTATGCAGCCCCATACGCAACAAACTGAGATGCACTGTGTATTCTGACACCTTTCTATCAGAACCAGCATTAACTTCTGGAGCAATTTGAGCTCCAGTAGCTCGTCTGTTTGATCGGACCACACAAGCCTTGGCCGCCCATGACCCTGTCTCCGGTTCTCCACTGTTCCTTCCTTGGAGCACTTTTGATAGATCCTGACCACTGCAGACCGGGAACACCCCACAAGAGCTGCAGTTTTGGAGATGCTCTGACCCAGTCGTCTAGCCATCACAATTTGGCCCTTGTCAAACTCGCTCAAATCCTTACGCTTGCCCATTTTTCCTGCTTCTAACACATCAACTTTGAGGACAAAATGTTCACTTGCTGCCTAATATATCCCACCTACTAACTGGTGTGCAGTGTCATCAGACGTAGCGTAAGCATTTTGAACTGCAGGAGGCGCTATATTTTTTCCGTAAGTTGAATACGTAAGACGATCATAATTTACTTTATAAAGTTTTAAATATGGATATTTTTCTCACACAAACCCATCACTTCGCTTCAGAAGGCCTTTATTAACCTCCCGGAGCCGTGTGGAGCAGTTATATGACGGACAGATGCACTTTGACTTCAAAAACAGAGCAACAATCACTGCCATTATAAAGCTTGGATTATCCAGGACTTTTTAATATAACTCTGATTGTGTTCGTCTGAAAGAAGAATGACATTCACACCTAGAATGACTTGAGGGTGAGTAAATCATGGGCTATTTTCATTTTTGGGTGAACTATCACTTTAATTCTTCCAAACCTTTTTTATGTGAATCAGACAGAAAGAATCAATGGTTACCTTGGCGAAGCTGAGGTAGAAGTCTCGTTTGAGCGCGCTCCGCTCCGCTGAGATGATCTGATACAGCACTGACGCCAGAAACAGAGCGAGCGCCACACGCAGCGCCATCAGCAGACACACGGACACACTGCTGGATGAGTGGAAACTGTGGTGCTCCGCCTCCTCAAACTGCTCCCAGATCAGCAGCGCCCCCTACACACACACACAAAATAATCCATGCAATTATTAGTGAATGAAGCGCAGTGTTTCATCGCCGTATGAGGGAATAGAGATGCAGTAACTCATTTAGCAGACACTTTATCCTAATGAATGCATCAGTGTTTGTCAGGTGGGTTTTGTATCATATTTCTTATTATATTTCATGTTTGTGCACTATTTGTGTTATTTCCAGTAGTTATAGTTTGATCGTGTGTGTGAGCGCGGCTGACCTGAGCGATGACGACGGCCAGTGCGAGCGCAGTGGAGGCCGGAGACGAGTCCCACTGCAGAGGTTTACTCTGAGACTTCCTGCTGCGGCTCAGAGACCAGCCCACACACAAACTCAGCAACATGTAGAGCATCTGTACCTGCGCGATCATGTCACACACTAACACACACACACACACACCCCATTACATTTACATTCATGCACGTGGCAGATGCTTTGATCCAGCATGACTGGCATTCCCTGGGAATCAAACCCATGATTTGTGGTCTGAAATCTAGTATCTTTCATCATCCTCTTGACACTTATGCAGATGCTTTATGCAAAGACATTTGTGAATCAGAACCGAGTGACAGACTCACGTTCAGCGAGGCTTCCGGTCAGCGGCGTCCCCACTCCGTCTCGAGCGTATCTGAGGGGTCAGATCACACACAACATCAGCACAGAGCCTCATCGTGATGATAAAGCTGTTTGTGAAGCAGGTCTGACCGGGCCACGTGGATGTAGTTGAGCAGCACTGATGTTCCCTGCAGCAGCAGCGCAGTGGTCAAAACCTTCAGCACCGTGTGCATCGGGCCGCCTTTACTCAGCGCCTGCCACAGCGGCTGCACGTAGATGCACGACGCCACGAAATACGCCACGATCAGCAGGAAGTAGAAACTGTGAAGCCCTGCAATGAGATGAACTACTTTAAATTGACTTGCTACATTAGAGCAAACTGAGCATCTGTGAAACACACAAATGTAATCTCACCGGCCTCCTCGGCGCTGAAGTGATCCAGCGGGTTTCCCGCAGCGTCGGGGTTCAGCAGGGTGACCTGGAAGCGGACGTCCTGTACCACGCTGTCGATCTGCCCTTCCTGACAGGTGTAGCGGTCCACGTACATCACGTGCCACGTCTGTGGTGTGGACTGAGGCGGTATAGTCTGGTTCTGTTCATCTTTGCTCAGGTTAACTGAGAATGTGAAACATGATCATGAGCTCTTTGTTCAGTTGCTTCAAAAACAACTATAAACTTTGTCTTTTAAGACAATTTTTTCCTTTTACGCAAGACACTGCAGGCAAAAACACTGTTTTTTTCATGCACTGCTCAGTTTTAAACTCTATTTTACATTTACTGGTGGACAGAAAACATCCAACATACACATTTAAGTGCAGCTTTACATACCAAACGTTACGGTTTTATTCATATCTATATTCTGAAGGATTGTACTGTATATAGTATATAGATTTGTACCTATAGTATAGTGTATAGGTTTACTAGTATATAAACCTACAGTATATAGGGTTTTTACCTATAGTATAATGTATAGTATGTAAGTTAAACTAGTACACCTACAGTATATAGGTTTGTACCTATAGTATAGTGTAGAGTATATAGGTTATACTAGTATATAGGTTTTACACCTATAGTTTAGTGTATAGTATATAGGTTATACTAGTATATAAACCTACAGTATATAGGTTTTTATCTATAGTATAGTGTATAGTATATAGGTTATATTAGTATATAGGTTTACACCTATAGTTTAGTGTATAGTATATAGGTTATACAAGTATATAAACTTACAGTATATAGGTTATCTATAGTGTAGTGTATAGTATATAGGTTATACAAGTATATAAACCTACAGTATATAGGTTTTTTATCTATAGTATAGTGTATAGTATATAGGTTATACTAGTATATAAACCTACAGTATATAGGTTATTATCTATAGTTTAGCGTATAGTATATAGGCTATACTAGTATATAGGTTTTTTTTACCTATAGTGTAGTGTATAGTATATAGGTTATACTAGTATATAAACCTACAGTATATAGGTTATTATCTATAGTTTAGCGTATAGTATATAGGCTATACTAGTATATAGGTTTTTTTTACCTATAGTGTAGTGTATAGTATATAGGTTATACTAGTATATAAACCTACAGTATATAGGTTATCTATAGTTTAGTGTATAGTATATAGGCTATACTAGTATATAGGTTTTTATCTATAGTTTAATGTATAGTATATATGTTATACTAGTATATAAACCTACAGTATATAGGTTTTACACCTATAGTATATAGGTTATACTAGTATATAAACCTAGAGTATATAGTTTTTTTTATCTGTAGTGTATAGTATATAGGTTATACTAGTATATAAACCTACAGTATATAGGTTATCATCTATAGTTTAGTGTATAGTATATAGGCTATACTAGTATATAGGTTTTTTACCTATAGTGTAGTGTATAGTATATAGGTTATACTAGTATATAAACCTACAGTATATAGGTTATCTATAGTGTAGTGTATAGTATATAGGTTATACAAGTATATAAACCTACAGTATATAGGTTTTTTATCTATAGTATAGTGTATAGTATATAGGTTATACTAGTATATAAACCTACAGTATATAGGTTTTTTTACCTATAGTATAATGTATAGTATGTAAGTTAAACTAGTACACCTACAGTATATAGGTTTGTACCTATAGTATAGTGTATAGTATATAGGTTATACTAGTATATAGGTTTTACACCTATAGTTTAGTGTATAGTATATAGGTTATACTAGTATATAAACCTACAGTATATAGGTTTTTATCTATAGTATAGTGTATAGTATATAGGTTATATTAGTATATAGGTTTACACCTATAGTTTAGTGTATAGTATATAGGTTATACAAGTATATAAACTTACAGTATATAGGTTATCTATAGTGTAGTGTATAGTATATAGGTTATACAAGTATATAAACCTACAGTATATAGGTTTTTTATCTATAGTATAGTGTATAGTATATAGGTTATACTAGTATATAAACCTACAGTATATAGGTTTTTTTAACTATAGTGTAGTGTATAGTATATAGGTTATACTAGTATATAAACCTACAGTATATAGGTTATTATCTATAGTTTAGTGTATAGTATATAGGCTATACTAGTATATAGGTTTTTTTACCTATAGTGTAGTGTATAGTATATAGGTTATACTAGTATATAAACCTACAGTATATAGGTTATCTATAGTTTAGTGTATAGTATATAGGCTATACTAGTATATAGGTTTTTATCTATAGTTTAATGTATAGTATATATGTTATACTAGTATATAAACCTACAGTATATAGGTTTTACACCTATAGTATATAGGTTATACTAGTATATAAACCTAGAGTATATAGTTTTTTTTATCTGTAGTGTATAGTATATAGGTTATACTAGTATATAAACCTACAGTATATAGGTTATCATCTATAGTTTAGTGTATAGTATATAGGCTATACTAGTATATAGGTTTTTTTACCTATAGTGTAGTGTATAGTATATAGGTTATACTAGTATATAAACCTACAGTATATAGGTTATCTATAGTTTAGTGTATAGTATATAGGCTATACTAGTATATAGGTTTTTATCTATAGTTTAATGTATAGTATATATGTTATACTAGTATATAAACCTACAGTATATAGGTTTTACACCTATAGTATATAGGTTATACTAGTATATAAACCTAGAGTATATAGTTTTTTTTATCTGTAGTGTATAGTATATAGGTTATACTAGTATATAAACCTACAGTATATAGGTTATCATCTATAGTTTAGTGTATAGTATATAGGCTATACTAGTATATAGGTTTTTTTACCTATAGTGTAGTGTATAGTATATAGGTTATACTAGTATATAAACCTACAGTATATAGGTTATCATCTATAGTTTAGTGTATAGTATATAGGCTATACTAGTATATAGGTTTTTTACCTATAGTGTAGTGTATAGTATATAGGTTATACCAGTATATAAACCTACAGTATATAGGTTATCTATAGTTTAGTGTATAGTATATAGGTTATACTAGTATATAAACCTACAGTATATAGGTTTTACACCTATAGTATAGTCTATAGTATATAGGTTATACTAGTATATAAACCTACAGTATATAGGTTTATACCTTTAGTATAATGTATAGTATATAGTTTATACTAGTATATAAACCTACATTATATAGATTTGTACCTATAGTATAGTGTATAGTAAATAGGTTTGAGCGTCATATAAACATCAGAAAACGTGACGTGTCTGTCATGTAAAATCAGGGTTCAAAGCTCACGGGTTCAATATAAAAAGGCAAAATATAATTGTCTGTTAAAGCTGCATGGACGACTCTTACTGGAGATCTGAGCTGATGTGACTCTCTCCAGACAGCTGAGATTGTCGAAGCCCTCCGTGCCCTGGAACAGCAGCAGTCTGGCCTCCTTCTGCACGGCCACCTGCACATCATCCACCCGGTACGCCATCACACCGTTCTCACCTGAAAGAGAGAGAGAGAGAGACTGGACGTCATGCACCATATGAGCATTCACATTCATTTACACGCGTGCATGTGAGAAGAACGCCAAGACAAAAAATGCATGCAAATGCATTATTTATTTTATTAATATCAGACACCCACCATGATACAGAAATCTTGTGATGTATTGCCCATTATTTTCTCTCGCCGCGTCGCTCCTGAAAATCCCAGAAACCGTTTTTCCTGCCGCAGGACATGAACTGAACAAAAGAACAATGAGAATGATAAAGTACATTATTTCATTTCAACAGACGCTCTTATTCTCTTCATTCACTGCAATCAATGAGGTAATACTGTCCTTTTCCGCCCACCGGATGATTGACTTCT
The DNA here is from genome assembly GCA_039654625.1 of Rhinogobio ventralis. Lineage (NCBI taxonomy): Eukaryota > Metazoa > Chordata > Actinopteri > Cypriniformes > Gobionidae > Rhinogobio > Rhinogobio ventralis. The sequence continues at coordinate 444,431 of CM077205.1, read as the reverse complement.
GCTACAACCAATCCGAACACGCTTTTTCAGTCTAGCGCAGTGAAGCAGCCAATGAGAGCGCAGCGGAGGCGGGGACAGAGCCGCTGGCAGCTTGGCTCATACGTGTCAGCGCTGCCGCAAACCCGCTCAAACTGTCGTGAGCGCCGTGTTTACGAATCTTCCTGAAATCATGTCATTATTTCTTGAAGAAATGTGGAGTGACCGATCAATACAGTGAGTAACGCGTTTCTGAAACGATCGATTATTGATTTGAACATCGTCACGCGCTCAGTGTTTCACAGTTCGCTGTGATCCTGACTAACTTTACCTTCATATCTACAGATTAAACTGATGTAGGTGAAGATGAGCGGCGCTGAGTGTCGCACTGCACTGGTGACCGGAGGCGCGGGATTCATGTGAGGCCGTTATTACTGACCGTTAATGACCGTTACTAATATATATGAGTGTCACTCAAAACAACATCCCATCAAGAGTCATTTACTGTAGAGAAGAATCATACACACTTTACAATCAAAGCACTGGTCAGTCATTTCTGCCACATCATTCAAATAAATCATGCTTTGGTCTTAAAAGTCTTAATTCATTACACAGATTAAGGCCATAAAAGGTCTTAAATCAGAGCAGAATCTATTAAATTCATAAAGTCATGGCATTTAGAATAATATCGTCCTCAGTACAAATATCTAAACATCTTTCAAGATGGATTTACTTGAGATGCAAATGTAAAATTTAAAGAAAAGTAAGTGAATTTATGCTTAAAACAAGAACAAATATCCGTCAATGTGTTATGAAAAATGTCCTTTGAATTAGGCAGATATTTGTTCTTGTTTTAATCATAAACTCTTCATTTTGAGCAAGTTCACAGAAAAATACTTTATATTTTGTTATTTTGTTTCTGCAGTAATATGAATTAAAAAGTAACGGATATGTTGGAAGTGTTAGGACATAATGACTTCCGTTTATTCCTTAATGTTTTCTGTACTTGGTCTTCAAAAAGTCTTACATTTACCTTCTACATGCTAAACTGAGTTATTACATAAAAAGACAAAATTATGACATTCTAAACAGAACTGACATAAACAGTCAAAATTGAATAACAGGTACAAATTGACATAACAAACGAAATTGACAAAAAAATTGAAATTGACATACTAAATCAAATGTTTACAAAAAATGTATAAATTCTGACCAAAAAAAATTTAATTCTGACAAAATGTTGAATTTATGACATACTAAGTCGAAATTTGTACAAATTTTCAAAATGCGGAATTTTTTTTCAAAATAGAAATTGACATACTGAACGAAACGAAAAAATGTCGTAATTATGACATACTAAATAGAAATTGACATAAAATGTTGAAATTCTGACAAACGAAATCGAAATTATGAAATAAAATGTCGAAAATTTTGACTATTTCGACTTATAATTTTTTTTTAGCATATCATAACTTGACTTATGTGATAATTTTGATTTAGTATGTCCTAATTTTGACTTCTACTGAACTTTAATTACACATTTTGATTGTCAATATGTTCAGTAACAGAAGACCGTTTCATACATTTTCATACACACTCACCTCTGCACTGATAAAATGTGCAAGACTTTACTTTCTTTCTAAGTAATCTAACTTACACTAAAGTTTCCCTCAGATCTGGCGAGTTACTGAAGCTGTGAGGCGTTACACGCGTGACACGGTTTACAGCTAAAAACAGAAAACTTCTCCATTTCTAGCACATTGTTGTGATGTAAACATGCCCTAAAAATCAGCAAAACATGAGACTTCAGACATTAAAGGTGCAGTAAACGAATTCTGAGAAACGCTGTTGAAAGAGGATCGGTCCAGCACCAAAACACACAGGAAGGGGCGTGTCCACTCATGAGGGGGGAGGGGCCTGTGCTGCATTGTGTGTTTGTGAATGTGGGGGTGGAGCTATCAAAATAGGGGTGTGGTCCTATTGGGTAGGGGCGTGTTTGTTTTGGTGATTTCAAATGGCTGCACCTTTAACAGCGCTGATCTCCTGCAGCGCTTGATCTGATGCTGACGTTCACCTTCTGTGTCCTCAGTGGATCTCACCTGATCGCCGCTCTGGCCGAGAGGTTCCCACACTGGCGCATCATCAACATTGATAACGTGAGTGCGCTCTCTTACACACGTGACCCGCTTGAGCGTGAGATGTGACGTATGTGGTTGTGTTTCAGCTGCAGCGCTGCTCGAGTCTGAAGAATCTGCGCTCCGTCCAGGCCAGCAGCAGCTACACCTTCATCCCGGTACACACACACACCTGCTCAATACTGCGCTCTCTGCTGCTGAACGTCCCGATAACGGATTCTGTCCTTCTCTCAGGGGGATGTCTGCGATCCGTTTTTCATAAACCACCTCTTTACAACGGAAAACATCGATGTTGTCTTTCATTGTGCTGCTGAAACTCATGTGGGTGAGTACATGTTTGACCAGACCTTATGAATGGATGTCCAACACAATAATGGCACTTTACACCACAGAGAGCTCGTTCATGTGTCCGCCACGCTTCATGCGTGTGAATGCGGACGGCACGGGCGTTCTGGTGCGAGCGGCGCTGGAGGCGCGGATCCGGCGCTTCATCTACGTCAGCACTGATGAGGTGTACGGAGACAGTCCGGCCCAGGTGCGTCCCGCAGGTGTACCAAGGTTTGCCCTTGAAAAGCTCTGAAATCAGAGCACAACGTCATGACTTTAACCCTCATCCTTCCCTCGGGTCATTTTGACCCGAAACTCAAATTCAAAAATTGAGTGGTCATTGGAGTGGTCTAAGACCTCAGGACTTTTGTCACTCGTGAACTACGAATGCACAAAAAATTGACTGGATTCTAGGAGTTTTGTGGTTGAAATTTAGTAACAGATCCTTCCCTCGCGGGTCAATTTGACCCCCTTAGGAATGAATGACACAGAACAGTATATAGACAGAAAAACATAAAAATGCTCAGAATTCAAAATAAAAATGCTAAAACTTTACCACAAAAATTATTTTTAATGTGTCTCTAAATGCATTCCCAGCGGAACCGCTCATCCGCTCCATATAGAGCGATAAGGCCATCTAGAGTCATGTTAATATTATTTAGGGTTATTATTTTATCCACAAGAGGTCAGCAAAGACACCCAATGTGAGATATTCTGATGATTTTCAGTGTTGGGGAGTAACTACTTACACATAATTAGATTACGTAATTTATTTAGAAGAAAAAATGCACGCACTGTAATCAGTTACAGTTACTAATATTAATATGGAAGCCCGTTTCCGCCACTAAATAAAAAAATAAAAAGTTAATTGTGAATTTATATCACGCAATTGTGAGAAAAAAAGTCAGAATTCGGAGATCACAATTACTCTTTTTATTTTTTTATTTAGTGGCGGAAACAGGCTTCCATATATTAATGATTACAAAGGGGGTTAAATCTGTTGTCTGTATAAAGCCAGGATATGTTGACTAATACATGAAGCATGACGTCTCTTGCCATTTAAAGGCCGTGTAGTAAAGCGATGGTTTTGATTGGCTCTTGTTTGAATTTGCTGCGTCTGCCAATCACATCAAAGCACATCGCCGCTGAACGCTTTAGGCTACAACCCGTCTGAGCGGTGCCACCATGGCGAGGGATAAAAATGTGTTTCAGTGCTGGGAAATAGAAAAGTAATCCAAAAGTAATCAAAAGTTACACTACTTATTACATTTTAAATAGGGCAACTTGTTATCTGTAACGTATTACATTACCAAAGTAACCTTATTTTGAATTTAAGAATGTGATGAATGTGCGTAAATTATTATCTATTGGTAAAATCTACTAATTTAAAGGTAAATAAAAAAAATGAAATGAAATAAGCTTTCTGGACAAAAAAATGAAGTATAATTTTAGGGTTTTCGGCTCATTTTGCCCCGCGAGGGAAGGATGAGATGATGTTCTTGTTTTCCAGCACAAATATCTAATCGTCCTTAAATCAAGACACATTTACTGGAGTCAGAGAAATTAAGACAAAATTAACGGGTTTTACACTTAAAACAATAACAAATATACGTCAATGGGTTTTAAAACAAGTTAAGAGTTCATGGGCTGATATTCGTTCTCTAATCATAAGCTCACTTTATTTTGATCTGTTTTATATAATAGCCTTGATTTAAGGATGATTAGATGCGTGTGCTGGAAAACAAGACAATATCAGTGTGATCAGAAGTTCAGTGAAAGTCATTCCCATATTCCAGTGTTTGGGATCAGCAGTACAAGCTTTATGCTTTTGTTTGCACAATTAATTAAAAGTAATGGAGATTTGTTGGTGTTTTTAAAACTTTGAAGTGTTGCAAAAACGACCTAGACATACTGACACATTCCCTTCTACTTATTCATTACATTTTGTTTACATTAAAAGGTCTTTAAAAACTCGTGATTCTACATTTATAAGACCTGTAGAAACTCTGTGAGCAGGACCAGTAACCCGGTTCCGCTGATCTGTGTTTTGATGTGATTGGGTTCTTGTTTCCAGCCGTTTGATGAACTGAGTCCACAGAGACCCAGCAACCCGTACTCGGCTTCAAAAGCTGCGGCAGAAAACATCGTGATGTCCTACTGGATCAAGCACAAGGTATCAGTCACGACAGGACATCTGTCTCACAACCACAAACTGAAATAGATATTGCATGAAGGACGTTTGCTTGGTGACATTATTCACTTTCCACCAAAACCTCATCACTGTAGTGAGTCCAGATGCTTATCAGGGCTCCAGACGGCGACTAAATGGTGGCATTTTGCGACCTTTTTTCCTGCGGGTGCGACTAAATTTAGTTAAATGTCGCACCAGTGCTCAACTGATAAGAGCGGCCATTTCTGTTACACATGAGAAACAGCAAACGAAACGAAAGCGGAACGGAGCCACATGTGTTAACTAATGGGGTTTTATGAGATTGTGATGTAATATTGCCTTATTTATTGTTCCTCTCCTGAGTTTCCTGCTGTGATCACGAGGAGCAGTAACGTTTACGGGCCGCGGCAGTATCACGAGAAGGTACGAGAGCAGCAGCACTGACCACTGCCACGTCATTCAGTGTTTTAACACCGTGTGATTGTGTTTGATCAGGTCATTCCCAGGTTCCTGTCACTCATTCAACAGCAGCAGAAATGGTGAGTTAGCCTCGAGTTTTCCTCCAGGAACCAACACGTCACAATATTCCTCATTATAATAGGTCATACGCAGAATAAAGGGGCGGGGCCTGGTTGAGTTAGTTAGTAGTGTGTTGAGACTGTTATGGTAAGGGGCGGGACATTTTCCAAACACCAATCACAACACACTGCTCCACCCGACCAATCAGAGCACTTTGTGCAGAGCGTTACTGACAGACTGGGAAGAGAGGAGCCACAACAATGGAGCATATGGGGAATAATCAACATTCAAGAGTTTCTAAGACGGTGTAATGACTGATCGGTGTGTGTGTTGTTGTGCAGCACTATCCAGGGCACCGGCCTGCAGTCCAGACACTTCCTGTACGTCAGCGACGTCACAGATGCCTTCCTGGCGGTGATGGAGAAGGGCATTCTGGGGGAGATTTACAACATTGGGAGCAGCTTTGAAATTCCCATCATTCAGCTCGCTAGAGAACTAGTGAAAATGGTAGGGATCACATGACCAGCTCCACCACCTTGAGTTGTGTAATAACTGAATCATGGATGACAAATACACCTCTTTCAGATATTCCCTTTCATATAGTGTGTAATAGAGCTGTCTGTGAATGTAAAAGCTCTGAAAGACCAAAGTGCAGATGAATAAAGTTATTGTCTCCTTAGAGAAAGCAGCGATTCTGATCTGAAATGAGTCATCAGTAATTCAGTCTCACTGAACCTGCTTAGGTTTGTAACCTATTTGCATAATGCCCGCCTCTGGTCCTGATTGGCTGAACAGCGTCTCTTTCCCCCGCCCTCACACACTGCAGTTCATTTGCATAATGTCCGCCTCTGGTCCTGATTGGCTGAACAGCGTCTCTTTGCCCCGCCCTCACACACTGCCGTTAATTTGCATAATGCCAGCCTCTGGTCCTGATTGGCTGAACAGCGTCTCTTTGCCCCGCCCTCACACACTGCAGTTAATTTGCATAATGCCAGCCTCTGGTCTTGATTTGCTGATAAGCGTCTCTTTGCCCCGCCCTCACACACTGCAGTTCATTTGCATAATGCCCGCCTCTGGTCTTGATTGGCTGAACAGCGTCTCTTAGCCCCGCCCTCACTCACTGTAGTTAATTTGCATAATGCCCGACTCTGGTCTTGATTGGCTGAACAGCATCTCTTAGCCCCACCCTCACACACTGTAGTTAATTTGCATAATGCCCGCCTCTGGCCGTGATTGGCTGAACAGCATCTCTTAGCCCCGCCCTCACTCACTGTAGTTGTCTCTGAGACTGGAAGAGTTTGGTTGGTGTTGTTCATGTGGAGAAGACGCTGTTTTCTGCTGAGATTGAGACGGTCAAACCCACACCATCGTTACTGTTCACATCACTGTGTGTATCGTCAGAAACGATAATGAGCGTTTGCTTTCTGACCAATCACAGCAGAGCAGCTCTCAGAGAGGCGGGGTTTAGAGAGACTGAAGCGTTTTAAACACTGAGAGGAAAGAGCTGATGCTGCAGTGGAGATTAGGAGAAAATTGAAGTGTGTTTGATCTTAGATGCATGAGAACCTGTTATTAAGAATCTTTAAAATAGCATCATGGGGGCTTTAAACAAAGAAACATTGAATCATGACACTCGTTAGATGTTTGTTTTGATATGAGCCAATCACTTCATAATCACAGAACTTCATTAGTGAATCGTTTGTTTTCTGTTCACAGAAAGTGAAGGATGTCTCGCGTGAAGCTCTGGATGATTGGATGGAGTTTGTTGAAGACCGGTGTGTGTCCTGTCAAATGATTGCAGCTCATGTTTATGAATGATCCTATGACTAACTCTTGTTCCTGCTCTTCATCTCTAGTCCCGTGACGGAGCTCAGGTATCCCATGATATCCGAGAAACTGCACAGACTCGGATGGAGACCAAAAGTCACGTGGAAGGAAGGAATCAGACGGACCAGTAAGAGATGATTCTGTGTATGATGATGATGATGAAGGGTGTGATGATGACGATCAAGAGTGTGATGATGATGATGAAGAGTCTCTGTTGTTTTCAGTACAGTGGTATGAGGAGAATCCGAACTACTGGCCGCTGATCAGTGAGAATCCAGAGAACTCTCCAGAGTCATGTGATCAGACGCCGTCACATTCAGTGCCTTATCAAGTCATTAATTAACAACATACTGTTATATTGAAATCTAAATGTTACTGTAATATTTTGTATATTATCTATGCAAGATTGTCCAGCAGCTCTAAAAGTGTCCGTCGGTGAAGAACATCAAGTATCCAAAGGGTTAAAGAGACCAAAAGATAAAAAAGTCATTGTGCTCGGCTTGTTGATTATGAAAGAAAAAGCATTTGTATGATTACATGTATGTAAATTGTTTTCAATCATATTTATGCTTTAATAAAAAGGTGTTCAAACAGGCTAATGATGTTCTGTTGATAATGCTCACCTTACAGTAATCATTCCTGAAAATAAACATCAAACACACACATTTATTAAGATAACTGTGGATCTTATACCAGCCAAATAAAGTTAAACAAAAATGTAAAATAAGGTTCGATTTTAATTGTCTTTCACATTTACGTTTATTTAAGAATGAGCTGTAAAATACAGATGAGCTTAATGAATCAATCACATCAGAAAAGCATTGTACTGTTTAAATTGTTTTTTTTTTTAATGCATGAAAGAACAGTAACAACAATTGTCATAATAATACAATAATGAACCAAGATCCTTCAGTCCAGATTAAACACAGCCACTGTTCTCGTAGCTGTTAAAGATAATGCCCCTTTTTACAAGATGTAAAATAAGTCTCTGAGTGTGTGAAAAAGTGCTGTTTTTGTGTGTGTCCCTTTAAATGCAAATGAGCTGCTGCTCCCCGCCCCCTTTCAGGAAGAGGGTGGAGCTTCAAGAGCTCGTGTTAGCAGCTCCGATTACCTCACGCACACACGCACTGAAAATGTCCGAAACTGTTCAGCCTTTCATGTTGAAACCGGAGTCGGACAATGATGGAGAGACTCAAGAAGAAGAGACAACATGTAGAATGAGACAGGACGCTTCTGAAGGGATAGTTGATGAATTTATGAGTTAACCATCTTCAGTCATTGATTAGCATGTTCTGTCATGATAATCTATAAACCGCTGGAACTGTTGTGAGATGAGCCAGAGAATATCTGCTGCATGAAGAGAGAACAGGGATAGTTTAGTTTAATTACGGTTATAACTTATGATGTCATCTTGCTTTATGGCATGCGATTGCGTTTGTGTTCGTACTGTATTAATAAATGAGAAAGACGGACGACAGCTTGAGTGACTCCCAAATGTGCTCGACTACAGCAACTCTTCTCCACATGTTCCCGGGGGCGGGGTTATGTAAATGTTAGGGTTAGTGATGTCACTAACTCGTTGTAGTCCCTACCAGCCGTTTGTTGTAGTCCTTAAAAAGAGATTTCTGTAAAAGAAAAGATCTCCCTTTGCTCTGACCTTGTGTTTATGCTGTGTTGTTTCTGCTCAAACGGCAACATCACACACTCACTGAAGTTAAACATGTCAAATCATAATCAACCACACCTTTACAAATACATTTTCATCTCAAGTTTAAATTAGAAAATGTAGTGAAATTTGGTGAAGTGAAATAGTGAAAATGTAGTGAAACAGAAAAATAAGGTTTATAAAATAAATATAATTTTTCTTTTCACATTCATGAAAACCAAAAATTACATTTCTATATGTAAATTCAAAGTTAGGATTCACATAACATTTGATCAAATCACAAATACCACACCAAAGTGTCTCTGTGTGAGAGCAATTCCTAAATAAATGTATAGTTTCAGGTTTCTCTGAACAAAATAAACAGAGGGAATTAATCTCATTCTGAAGTCTTTAGAGAGCTCTTATCTGTGTTTGTGTGACGGACAGCGCCACCTGGCGTCAGCGCGCGCTCCTTGCGTACAGCGCAGGTCGGAAGTGACGTTTAAGGGAAGGCGCACGTGTGTAGGACAGCATGTTTCTCCAGCACATGTGTGTGTTTATGTGACTGTGTTAACGCTAATCGGATCCGATCATGACGGGTGAACAGGAGCGGTATCCGCCGCCGAGCTTCAGCGGAGCACCGGCCGCTTCACCGGTGGGTCAGTGGCGCGGGCGCGGGCGCGGGTTCGAGGCGTCCCGGGACTGGAGCTGGACTCAAGCCGCGCCGGCCGGACCCTGGAGCTCGAGCCCCGGCCAGCGGCACCAGCACCAGCAGCCGCAGCATCAGTACGGTACGCGAGGAGAGACATCATGTGCTAACACCAGCACATTCAGCTGATAATGGACCATCTGTGCCAGCACTCAGTGTGTGTGTGTGTGTGTGTGTGTGTGTGTGTTTGTGTGTGTTTGTGTGTTTGTGTGTTTGTGTGTGTTTGTGTGTTTGTGTGTGTGTTTGTGTGTGTGTGTGTGTGTGTGTGTGTGTGTGTGTGTGTGTGTGTGTGTGTGTGTGTGTGTTTGTGTGTGTGTGTGTTTAGTGCACTATTGATAGCGGAGTTAGTATTAGTATTAGTATTAGTTACAGTTTGACCTCTTGTCTTCCATCAGGTCATAATCCTCATCATCATCACCGTGATGTCTGGCACGGCTCAGGACACCATCAGTGGGGTAAAAAGGTACACAAACTCTTCATGTGTCTGTTTTGTTCCAGTATTAGTGTTTATCTCCAGTCCAACATGAGTGTGTCTCGCTGGTTTCCTCGAGCAGAAGCAGAAAGAGCCCGAGTTCAGTCACTTCTGTGACCCGTGTGACCGAGGCTTCAAGACTCAGGACAAATACGATGAACACATCTCTCAGCACGTGAAGGTAATCCTCCGTCATCAGCACATGAACCGTGTGTGTGTGTGTGAACTCTGACCCTGTGTGATCTTCTGCTCTCAGTGCTCTGTGGAAGACTGTCGTTTCACCGCACACGAGAAGCTGGTGAAGATCCACTGGAGAAACGTAAGCTCATGCTGAACCCGCAGGGACAAACAGAACAATAACTATAACCGTACAGCTTTAAAGGATTAGTTCACTTCAAAATGAAAATGTCCTGATCATTTACTCACCCCATCTCATCCGAGAGGTTCATGTCTTTCTTTCTCGCATCCGTGCAGTTTCAGAGGAAGGGCTTCAGAGGCTCTGCACGACCCCAGACGAGGAATAGGCTCTTATCTAGACAAACCATCCGCCGTTTAAAAAAATAAACATTTATATACTTTTTAGTATATAGAGCCACTGTAACGAGACCGACACACAGGAGCGATATTGTTACAAATTACAGCCAATCAGAATCCATCCTGCTTTAAAGAGCTCGAGTTTTTAAAGCGACTGAACCGAGAATAAACAGAACGATATGAACACTGATATAGTTCTCGTTCTCTGTCTCTGTTGCTGATGTTCTCCGGCAGAATCACGCTCCGGGAGCCAAGAGGATCCGACTGGACACAGCCGAGGACATCGCCCGCTGGAGAGAGGAGAGACGCCGGTGAGACGATACGGTCACAGTGATAAACTGGACAATAACAGCTGTTTCTGAGAGATAAACACGCTATTCTGACATATCTCCAGTTAATGACTAATTCAGACGTTTTGTCTCAGAATTATGACTTTATAACTTGCCATTGTGAGCTTATAAGCAATTCTAACTATTTCTTGCCATTCTAATTTTATAACTCCGCACTGTGAGATAAAAAGCCACATTTACCTTTTTATTTTTATTCCGTGGTGGAAACAAGCTTCCATACAAAGGTGACAGTGGCAAATGTGAAAACTACATGGAACCAGACAAACCTTGAAGTTAGGTTGAGAGAGCCTGACCAGAAAGTTTGGAAGAGTTTGAAGAAAGATGGATGGATTGATCCAATACCTTAGCAACCGCATAGCAACACCCTAGCAACCATGCCAAGTACCTTAGAAACCGCATAGCAAAAACACCCTAGTAACCACCCAGAGTACCCTAGCGACCACATAGCAACACCTTGGCAACCAGCCCAAGTATCCTAGCAACCGCATAGCAACACCTTGGCAACCAGCCCAAGTATCCTAGCAACCGCATAGCAACACCTTAGCAACCACCCCGATTACCTTAGCAACCACATAGCAACACCCCAGCAACCACCGAGAATAACCTAGCATCCGCATAGCAACCACTCCGAGTACCATAGCAACCACCTTGAGTACCCTAGCAACCGCATAGTAACACCCTAGCAACCACCCAGAGTATCCTAGCAACCACATAACAATACCATAGCAACCACCCCGAGTACCTTAGCAACATTCTGTCAGTGTAAGTCTATGGGATTTTTCTGAGTTTAATGGTAATTTTTAGGTCATAAACCGTGTAGCGCTTCAGTAAATTGGCTTTTTATGATATGAGTTGAAAATGACATAATAATTGTGGAGCGTTTGAGTCTCGTGTGTCTGTATTAAATTGTCCTCGTGTGCAGAAACTACCCGACGCTGAGGAACGTGGAGAAGAAGCAGAGGCTGGAGGAGGTGAAGGAGCGGCGAGGAGACGTGCTGGAGACGCCGCAGTTCGGGTGTGTTTCTGACCACCACTGCACACACTGCGCTCGCTCACTGACTGATGTAACCATGATCTGTGTGCAGGCGCATGAGGGGCCACAGCAGGGGCCGCGGCGGAGCCCATCAGAAGAGACCGCATCAGGAGCGGGACCCGCTCGCCACGCTGGCCGACAGTGAGCCCGGTCAGTAACACTCACTGTTACTCACATCTCTCCATGTGTTTCTCTCAGTCACAGCAACTTCTTGTTCTTCAGAGTCTGATAAGGACGAGTCGGTTCAGCAGACGCAGGCTGGACTCACTGTCGCCCCCAAGTGTGTGACCTCTGCCCTCGGGTCACTGATGTCCAGCTACGGGGATGCAATGACCAGCAGCGAGAGCGACGGAGACGCAGACGGTAAAGATCTGTACATTGAGTTCCTCCTAATCTCCACTGCAGCATCAGCTCTTTCCTCTGTGTCTGAAACGCTTCCATCAAGGATTCAGTCTCTCTAAACCCCGCCTCTCTGAGACCTGCTCTGCTGTGATTGGTCTGAAAGCAAGCGCTCGTTATCATATCTGAATCTCAGCTCTTGACGCACAGTGATACGAACAGTAACGATGGTATGTTCAGCCAATCAAGACCAGAGGGTGGCATTATGCAAATTAACTACAGTGTGTGAGGGCGGGGCAAAGAGACGCTGTTCAGCCAATCAGGACCAGAGACGGGCATTATGCAAATTAACTACAGTGTGTGAGGGCGGGGCAAAGAGACGCTGTTCAGCCAATCAAGACCAGAGGCGGGCATTATGCTAACTAACTACAGTGAGTGAGGGCGGGGCAAAGAGACGCAGTTCAGCCAATCAAGACCAGAGGCGGGCATTATGCTAATTAACTACAAACCTGCGCAGGTTCAGCAGGAAGTGAGACTGAATTACTGATGACTCGTTTCAGTTCAGAATCGATTCTTTCTGCACTTTGATCTTTGAAACTTTGCAGAACTTCTACATTCACAAACAGCTCAAATGTCAACTTCAGTCGTGTTTTTATATGTGCTCGTGCTGATTAAAGCTCTGCTGTTTGACTCAGACGCTGCGGTGCTGAGAGCGAGTCTGGCTCTAGAGGAGAACAAGACGTTACTGGCGGCTCAAGCACTTCCTGTCCAGAGGAGCACAGCACCGCATGAGGAAAAACACACCAACAGACCACAGCAATCCCATCATGCCCCGGCCGGAAGAGGGAGAAGAGGAAGAGGAGGGAGAGGAAGAGGAAGAGGAAGAGGTCAAAGTAACTCTGAACCACAGAAACATCGACCAACACTACTAGAGATGGTGAGTGAAACTCACACGCCTGCATCAATAATTAGACACAAATGATCTTTTACTATATATTCACATAGAGAACAGCTGCTTTACGCTGGAGTCATATTTCACTGTTTTACTGTAGTTATGATCAGATTAATGCAGACCCCAAACCTGTGAACGCTAGACGTCCGGTTGTGATTCTAGAACAGTAAATGAATGACAGAATGTGTTTCCTGTCTGATGTGTGTGTTGCTCTTCTGAATGTCTGTTTGTTGTGCAGCTTCTGGCTCCGGACGTCCGTCACGAGAGGAACGTCGTTCTGCAGTGCGTCCGCTACATCGTCCGGAATGGGTTCTTCGGTCTGGCTGGGAAAGACTGTCAGGAAATCAAAGTGTCTGTGAACGCCAACCGTGGTGACGCGTCAGATGAGGACGTGACTGGAGCTGCAGGAGGACGGCGGGATCCTTGCTCAGAACCCGTGTGTGACGTCAGCTGTGAGAGTCCAGCCGGAGGCAGTGTGTTCCAGCAGCTGTTCGCTCGGGGTCTGGTGTGTGACGAGCCAGAGCAAACATGAAGAGCCGGACTCGTGTCAGTGTGAACACACAGGATCAGAACACGCCGAGCTCATCCGCTCGTGATTGGTGACAGACACTGAAGAAGCCTCTGAGAGCAGGCGGTGTGTGATGAGTGTCTGCTGTCCGCTCACACTCAAGACAAGCAAACGCTGATTCCTATGGGAGCTCGTGTTTCCGCCATGAAATCAATTAAAAAGTGAATCGCAAGTTTTTCTCTCACAATTCAGACTTTGTAACTGTTTGTAATTTTCAGAATTATGAGACCTGAACTATAAATTGCGAGTTATAAAGTCCAAATTGGGAGATAAAAACTGAGAAACTCAGAATTGCGAGATATGAGACTTTATAGAGGTTCAGACTTTTTTTCTTGGAATCACAATTTTTTTTCCTTCAATATTTGGAAATATATTTTTACTTTCTAATTCTGAGAAAAGTCACAATTCCAAGTTTATATTTTAGAAGTCTGACTCATTCTGCAATAGAAAAATAAAAAAAGATAAAGGGAAAAGAAAAAAGTTTCTCAAAATTGTGGAGATAAAAAGTCAAAATTGCAGGAAAAATAAACTCACAATTCAGATTTTTTTTCTACGTAATTCCCATTGTATATCTTCTGACTTTTTTTCAGAATTGCAAGAAAGTTGCATTGACCTTTTTTGATTTTGTCGGAAACGAGCTTCCATAAGTTTTTTTGTAACTTGCAGTTGTGAGTTAAGCTCACGATTCTGACTAGAGTTGTCAAAAGTACCGACTTCGGTACTGAAATTTAAAATGTGTTAGAAAGCAGCCGTCTATCAGCGGATCCCTAATATATCCACTGATAGACGGCTCCTGTGTAAGCGTGGGTCATTGTAGCCAATCACAGGCTCATATGTTGAGTGCGTGAACACAATGGCCAATCAGAGGTGTTTAAGAATCCGTTCAACAGCGCTCAAAATGCTGGTATCGTCACATTTTTAAAATTTCAGTACCGAAGTCGGTACTTTTGACAACTCTATTATTAGATATGATCTCAGAATTGCAAGTTATAAAGTCCAAATTGTGAGAACTCATTATTATGGGAAAAAATCAGTTATAAACTTTTTTTCTTAATATTTGGACTTTTTTTTAATTGCAAGTTTATATCTTAGAATTCTGACACTTTTCCCCCCAGAATTCTAAGATATAAACTCACAATTCTGACTTTCTTTTTCTCATAACTCCCATTGTATATCGCAATTTTTATATACTTGGATAATAAACTTGGAATTGTGGCGCTTTCTCAGAATTGCGAGTAAGTTGCAATTACCTTTTTTTTTTTATTCTGTCAGAAACAAGATTCCATAAATTTTTTTTTATTTTTTAATTACATTTTATTTACTAATCACATGTTTGATCTTTCAAAAGAAAAGATGACAATACAAGTGAATTTTGTATAACAAATGATCTGTGTGAGGTTTCCATCGCTGCTGGTGGTTTTCGGTAAAGATGTTGTCAGCAGGTCAATAAAGGAGGTGTGTGAACTTGTGTGTGTTGTGCACTTTATGACTAGAGTGAGGAACCTGGGTGTCCTCTTTGATACCAATCTCTCATTTGAAAGCCACGTTTCTAGCATCTGTAAAACTGCATTCTACCATTTTAAAAATATATCTAAATTACGGCATATGCTTTCAATGCAAAATGCTGAACAGTTCATGCATTCATGACCTCAAGGCTAGATTATTGTAATGCTCTACTGGGTGGTTGCCCCGCTCGCTTAATAAATAAACTGCAGCTGGTCCAAAACGCAGCAGCTCGAGTTCTTACTAGAACCAGGAAGTATGACCATATTAGCCCGGTTCTGTCAACACTGCACTGGCTCCCTATTAACCTCCTGGGTGCCACTGTCCTTGTACACGGACATTATATTGGAGTGAATTTCTCTGACACCACACGTCACAGTTTTAAGCTTTCACCAGGACAACAACTTCTCCTTGGTCTTTAAAAAGGATTGAATGTATCATATGATATTTTATAATTATTTAAATCTGACTTCTCAAATTGTCTGTTATAAATCAACATCTCGGGAAAATGTAATGGGGTTTCTAATCAAAATGGCTTTCTTGATTTCATGCACGTCCACTTGAGACTGAAATCATGTTTATCAGGCGTTCTGGAGACACAAGTGAACAGGGAAGGAAATTACACATCAATGTTCCTATAAAATATTAGATGTTCTGAAATGTTGCCAGCTATTACTCCCATTGTTACACTTCTGATGATGTGCTGCTCCAAGAACGCATTAGATCCAGTGTAGCGACGCATGGCGTTGAATGGGAAAACACGTGGCCATTTCACACACGTATTGCATAAAGTAAGATGGTATATCAATTTATTCCGTTATCTTTCATAACATAGTTGAGAGTCGTCTTTAAACAAAGTTTGGATAAAAAAAAATTCTAGTGAATGAAAAAAATCCCATTGTTTTTGCCTCTACATGTCATTTCATGTCCCCGTGTCACTACAGAGGACATAACATATGAATAAAATATTGTTTTTGTATCTTATGCTCTAAACAATGTAATGACAATAAAAAACGTTTCCTTAGGAGGTTAAACATCGCATACAATGCTTACTAGCAAAAATCATAATTTTTAATATCAATAATTATCACTAGTAAAAATGTTAATTCCTGATATCTGTAATTGTTACATTTGTTATTTCTGATATCAATAATTAGGAGTAATTTCAGATCTCAAATGGCTTTCTTACTTACAGTCACATTCATGATCTCAGAAATTAACATTTCACAAGTGACAATTATTGATATAAAAATTAAGATTGTTACTAGTAATATTTGTATTTCTGATATGTGAACTCGGAAATTAAACTAGTAAGAAATCAAGAATATGAATGGGAGCCTATGGTGAAAATACAATTACAGATACCAAGAATTATAGTTTTTACTAGTTGAAATTTCATTCCTGATATCAAAAATGAGCATTTTAACTAGTGGAAACTGAACTGTTGATATCAAGAATGTATATCCTGGGAATGTCATATTCTATAGACTATCTCTGTCTCTGTCCGTACATACATTTACTTTAGTATAATGTATACTTTTACAGATGTCCCACTGCAATATTATTGCTTAAGTATCACTGAAAGACGATAATAAAATAATTAAACATGACGTATTAACAGTGGTCAGCCGCTCCCGCCGCAGCCTCGTGATGGGCGTGTCCTGCGCGCCGCGGCTCCGCCCCCTCCTGCGTCAGCACAGCGGCTAGCTCGTCGGTTAGCGTGCTAACAGCGCTCAGCGGTGATGAGACAGAGACAGGATGAGACAGCAAACCTGCGAATGAAGCCATTTCACCCTCTTCTCCCAGGCCTGAGAGCAGAAAACGCCACAGAAAGGATTGAACCCGCGGGTCAGTCCGTATTCAGTCAGATCCGGAGTTCGGACGCGCGTCTGCGGCGCTGAGGTGATGTCGACTCTGTTTATGTTCATTTATTAGCCGGCATTGAGCCGTAACTGACGCGTGTCACTGACACACACTCGTGATGATGTGTTTCTGTCAGGATTTATGCCGCTGATGGGTTT
>CM077205.1:419851-422351 GCA_039654625.1 Rhinogobio ventralis | reverse complement strand
TCTCTTCTGTCTCTCTGTCCGTCCGGCTCTCCTGTCTCTCCGTCCGTCCGGCTCTCCTGTCTCTCTGTCCGTCCGGCTCTCCTGTCTCTCCGTCCGTCCGGCTCTTCTGTCTCTCTGTCCGTCCGGCTCTCCTGTCCCTCCGTCCGTCCGGCTCTCCTGTCTCTCTGTCCGTCCGGCTCTCCTGTCTCTCCGTCCGTCCGGCTCTCCTGTCTCTCTGTCCGTCCGGCTCTCCTGTCTCTCCGTCCGTCCGGCTCTTCTGTCTCTCTGTCCGTCCGGCTCTCCTGTCTCTCCGTCCGTCCGGCTCTCCTGTCTCTCTGTCCGTCCGGCTCTCCTGTCTCTCCGTCCGTCCGGCTCTTCTGTCTCTCTGTCCGTCTCTTCTGTCTCTCCGTCTGTCCGCCTCTCCTGTCTCTCCGTCTGTCCGGCTCTCCTGTCTCTCCGTCCGTCCGGCTCTCCTGTCTCTCCGTCCGTCCGGCTCTCCTGTCTCTCCGTCCGTCCGGCTCTCCTGTCTCTCCGTCCGGCCGGCTCTCCTGTCTCTCCGTCCGTCCGGCTCTTCTGTCTCTCCGTCCGTCCGGCTCTCCTGTCTCTCCGTCCTTCCGGCTCTCCTGTCTCTCCGTCCGTCCGGCTCTCCTGTCTCTCCGTCCTTCAGGCTCTTCTGTCTCTCTGTCCGGCTCTTCTGTCTCTCTGTCCGTCTCTTCTGTCTCTCTGTCCGTCTCTTCTGTCTCTCCGTCCGGCCGGCTCTCCTGTCTCTCCGTCCGGCCGGCTCTCCTGTCTCTCCGTCCGGCCGGCTCTCCCGTCTCTCCGTCCGGCCGGCTCTCCCGTCTCTCCGTCCGGCCGTCTCTCCCGTCTCTCCGTCCGGCCGGCTCTCCCGTCTCTCCGTCCGGCCGGCTCTCCCGTCTCTCCGTCCGGCCGGCTCTCCCGTCTCTCCGTCCGGCCGGCTCTCCCGTCTCTCCGTCCGGCCGGCTCTCCCGTCTCTCCGTCCGGCCGGCTCTCCCGTCTCTCCGTCCGGCCGGCTCTCCCGTCTCTCCGTCCGGCCGGCTCTCCCGTCTCTCCGTCCGTCCGGCTCTCCCGCCTCTCCGTCCTTCCGGCTCTCCCGTCTCTCCGTCCGTCCGGCTCTCCTGTCTCTCCGTCCGTCCGGCTCTCCTGTCTCTCCGTCCGTCCGGCTCTCCTGTCTCTCCGTCCTTCCGGCTCTCCTGTCTCTCCGTCCGTCCGGCTCTCCTGTCTCTCCGTCCGTCCGGCTCTCCTGTCTCTCCGTCCGTCCGGCTCTTCTGTCTCTCCGTCCGTCCGGCTCTCCTGTCTCTCCGTCCGTCCGGCTCTCCTGTCTCTCCGTCCGTCCGGCTCTCCTGTCTCTCCGTCCGTCCGGCTCTCCTGTCTCTCCGTCCTTCCGGCTCTCCTGTCTCTCCGTCCTTCCGGCTCTCCTGTCTCTAGTGACGCATCAGTGGTTCTGTCAGTGACTCAGCTTTAGATGAGCGTTGTCATGACGAAGCGCTGTTGTTAAACTCGTTAAAGCAGAATTAACATTGTTTAAAATAAACATTTTCTATAGCAAAAGAAACGGCAAACACTTTTATTGGTCAAAAGTGACAGTAAAGACTTTTATAATGTTACAAAAGCTTCTATTCCTAATAAATGCTGTTCTTTTGAGCTTTCTGTTCATCAAAGAATCCTGAGAAATAAAATGCATCAGTTTCCACAGAAATATGAACTGTCATAAATGTTTCTTGAGCAAATCATCATATTAGATAATATTAGAATGACAAATGCCGTTTTATTTCTGTATTTATTGATATAAATGTTATTTCCCATCCTGTCCTGCAAACAGTGTTCATACTGAAGGGAGGGTGGAAACACAAATGTGACCCTGGACCACAGAACCAGTCATAAGGGGCATTTTTTGAAATTGAGATGTATAGATCATCTGAAAGCTGAATAAATAATCATCATTGATGTGTGGTTTGTTAGGACAATATTTGAAAATCTGGAATCTGAGGGTGCAAAAAAATCTAAATATTGAGAAAATCTCCTTTAAAGTTGTCCAAATGAAGTCCTTAGCAATGCATATTACTACTAATAATACATTTATGATATATTTACGGTAGGACATTTACAAAATATCTTCATGGAACATGATCTTAATATCCTAATGATTTTTGGCATAAAAGAAAAATGTGTAATTTTGACCCATTCAGTGTATTGTTGGCTATACACCCGTGAGATCGTGACCGGTGTAGAGCGCACAGATGTAACCTGCAGGTTATGTTTTATGAGCAGAGCAAATGAAGCTTTTTAAAGCAGAATTAAAGCACTAGTTGTTAATGCTTGACCTTCACTCATCTGAGCTGTACTTCTGATATATTAGATCAGCTCATTACTGTAATCATACAGTTACTGCTGTCATATGAGTTCAAATATGACACATTTAATATCCACGACTGATGTTTTATTAATGTGTTCAGAATTATTGCACTGCGTCCGTCCGTCTGTCGCTCGCTGAAGTTTAGCC